>CAWWDY010000893.1:0-71886 GCA_963942605.1 Poecilus cupreus | reverse complement strand
CAAAACACCGTTTTTAAGTATACACACTGTCATATTCATGTATATGACGTGTGTAATGGCTTATGTTTGCAGAATCAAGACAAAATAGCTTTTTTCAGCTTGCAAAAACATACAAAATGCTGTTTTCATGTATTTAAACTGTCATATTTATGTATATGTCGTGTGTAATGGCTTATGTTTGCAAAATCAAAATAGAATAGCTGTTTTTAAATTTGCAAAAAAAATACAAAATGCTGTTTTCAAGTATTTAAACTGTCATATTTAAGTTTCTGTCGTGTATAAAGGCTACTGTTGGTGAAATCAAGTTAAAATTGCTGTTTTAAGCATGCAAAAGCATACAAAACACCGTTTTTAAGTATACAAACTGTCATTTTCATGTATATGTCGTGTGTAATGGCTTATGTTTGCAAAATCAAGATAAAATAGCTGTTTTTAGCTTGCAAAAACATACAAAATGCTGTTTTCAAGTATTTAAACTGTCATATTTCAGGTTTCTTTCGTGTATAATGGCTAATGTTAGTGAAATCAAGATAAAATTGCTGTTTTAAGCATGCAAAAGCATGCAAAACACCGTTTTTTAGTATACAAACTGTCATATTAAAGTATATGTCGTGTGTAATGTCTTATGTTTGCAAAATCAAGATAAAATAGCGGTTTTCAGCTTGCAAAAACATACAAAATGCTGTTTTCAAGTATTTAAACTGTCATATTCATGTTTCTGTCGTGTATAATGGCTAATGTTGGTGAAATCAAGATAAAATTGCAGTTTTAAGCATGCAAAAGCATACAAAACACCGTTTTTAAGTATACAAACTGTCATATTCATGTATATGTCGTGTGTAATGGCTTTTGTTTGCAAAATCAAGATAAAATAGCTGTTTTCAGCTTGCAAAGACATACAAAATGCTGTTTTCAAGTATTTAAACTGTCATATTCATGTTTCTGTCGTGTATAATGGCTAATGTTGGTGAAATCAAGATAAAATTTCTGTTTTAAGCATGCAAAAGCATACAAAACACCGTTTTTAAGTATACACACTGTCATATTCATGTATATGACGTGTGTAATGGCTTATGTTTGCAGAATCAAGACAAAATAGCTTTTTTCAGCTTGCAAAAACATACAAAATGCTGTTTTCATGTATTTAAACTGTCATATTTATGTATATGTCGTGTGTAATGGCTTATGTTTGCAAAATCAAAATAGAATAGCTGTTTTTAAATTTGCAAAAAAATACAAAATGCTGTTTTCAAGTATTTAAACTGTCATATTTAAGTTTCTGTCGTGTATAAAGGCTACTGTTGGTGAAATCAAGTTAAAATTGCTGTTTTAAGCATGCAAAAGCATACAAAACACCGTTTTTAAGTATACAAACTGTCATTTTCATGTATATGTCGTGTGTAATGGCTTATGTTTGCAAAATCAAGATAAAATAGCTGTTTTTAGCTTGCAAAAACATACAAAATGCTGTTTTCAAGTATTTAAACTGTCATATTTCAGGTTTCTTTCGTGTATAATGGCTAATGTTAGTGAAATCAAGATAAAATTGCTGTTTTAAGCATGCAAAAGCATGCAAAACACCGTTTTTTAGTATACAAACTGTCATATTAAAGTATATGTCGTGTGTAATGTCTTATGTTTGCAAAATCAAGATAAAATAGCGGTTTTCAGCTTGCAAAAACATACAAAATGCTGTTTTCAAGTATTTAAACTGTCATATTCATGTTTCTGTCGTGTATAATGGCTAATGTTGGTGAAATCAAGATAAAATTGCAGTTTTAAGCATGCAAAAGCATACAAAACACCGTTTTTAAGTATACAAACTGTCATATTCATGTATATGTCGTGTGTAATGGCTTTTGTTTGCAAAATCAAGATAAAATAGCTGTTTTCAGCTTGCAAAGACATACAAAATGCTGTTTTCAAGTATTTAAACTGTCATATTCATGTTTCTGTCGTGTATAATGGCTAATGTTGGTGAAATCAAGATAAAATTTCTGTTTTAAGCATGCAAAAGCATACAAAACACCGTTTTTAAGTATACACACTGTCATATTCATGTATATGACGTGTGTAATGGCTTATGTTTGCAGAATCAAGACAAAATAGCTTTTTTCAGCTTGCAAAAACATACAAAATGCTGTTTTCATGTATTTAAACTGTCATATTTATGTATATGTCGTGTGTAATGGCTTATGTTTGCAAAATCAAAATAGAATAGCTGTTTTTAAATTTGCAAAAAAATACAAAATGCTGTTTTCAAGTATTTAAACTGTCATATTTAAGTTTCTGTCGTGTATAAAGGCTACTGTTGGTGAAATCAAGTTAAAATTGCTGTTTTAAGCATGCAAAAGCATACAAAACACCGTTTTTAAGTATACAAACTGTCATTTTCATGTATATGTCGTGTGTAATGGCTTATGTTTGCAAAATCAAGATAAAATAGCTGTTTTTAGCTTGCAAAAACATACAAAATGCTGTTTTCAAGTATTTAAACTGTCATATTTCAGGTTTCTTTCGTGTATAATGGCTAATGTTAGTGAAATCAAGATAAAATTGCTGTTTTTAAGCATGCAAAAGCATGCAAAACACCGTTTTTTAGTATACAAACTGTCATATTTATGTATATGTCGTGTGTAATGGCTTATGTTTGCAAAATCAAGATAAAATAGCTGTTTTCAGCTTGCAAAAACATACAAAATGCTGTTTTCAAGTATTTAAACTGTCATATTCATATTTCTGTCGTGTATAATGGCTAATGTTGGTGAAATCAAGATAATATTGCAGTTTTAAGCATGCAAAATCATACAAAACACCGTTTTTAAGTATACAAACTGTCATATTTATGTATATGTCGTGCGTAATGGCTTAAGTTTGCAAAATCAAGATAAAATAGCTGTTTTCAGCTTGCAAAAACATACAAAATGCTGTTTTTATGTATTTAAACTGTCATATTTATGTATATGTCGTGTGTAATGGCTTATGTTTACAAAATCAAGATAAAATAGCCAGCTTGCAAAAAAATACAAAATGCTGTTTTCATATTCATGTTTCTGTCGTGTATAATGGCTATTGTTGTTGAAATCAAGATAAAATTGCTGTTTTAAGCATGCAAAAGCATAAAAAACACCGTTTTTAAGTATACAAACTGTCATATTCATGTATTTACGTGTGTAATGGCTTATGTTTGCAAAATCAAGATAAAATAGCTGTTTTCAGCTTGCAAAAACATACAAAATGCTGTTTTCAAGTATTTAAACTGTCATATTCATGTTTCTGTCGTGTATAATGGCTAATGTTGGTGAAATCAAGATAAAATTGCAGTTTTAAGCATGCAAAAGCATACAAAACACCGTTTTTAAGTATACAAACTGTCATATTCATGTATATGTCGTGTGTAATGGCTTTTGTTTGCAAAATCAAGATAAAATAGCTGTTTTCAGCTTGCAAAGACATACAAAATGCTGTTTTCAAGTATTTAAACTGTCATATTCATGTTTCTGTCGTGTATAATGGCTAATGTTGGTGAAATCAAGATAAAATTTCTGTTTTAAGCATGCAAAAGCATACAAAACACGGTTTTTAAGTATACACACTGTCATATTCATGTATATGACGTGTGTAATGGCTTATGTTTGCAAAATCAAGACAAAATAGCTTTTTTCAGCTTGCAAAAACATACAAAATGCTGTTTTCATGTATTTAAACTGTCATATTTATGTATATGTCGTGTGTAATGGCTTATGTTTGCAAAATCAAAATAGAATAGCTGTTTTTAGTTTGCAAAAAAATACAAAATGCTGTTTTCAAGTATTTAAACTGTCATATTTAAGTTTCTGTCGTGTATAAAGGCTACTGTTGGTGAAATCAAGTTAAAATTGCTGCTTTAAGCATGCAAAAGCATACAAAACACCGTTTTTAAGTATACAAACTGTCATATTCATGTATATGTCGTGTGTAATGGCTTATGTTTGCAAAATCAAGATAAAATAGCTGTTTTTAGCTTGCAAAAACATACAAAATGCTGTTTTCAAGTATTTAAACTGTCATATTTCATGTTTCTTTCGTGTATAATGGCTAATGTTAGTGAAATCAAGATAAAATTGCTGTTTTAAGCATGCAAAAGCATGCAAAACACCGTTTTTTAGTATACAAACTGCCATATTTATGTATATGTCGTGTGTAATGGCTTATGTTTGCAAAATCAAGATAAAATAGCTGTTTTCAGCTTGCAAAAACATACAAAATGCTGTTTTCAAGTATTTAAACTGTCATATTCATGTTTCTGTCGTGTATAATGGTTAATGTTGGTGAAATCAAGATAATATTGCAGTTTTAAGCATGCAAAATCATACAAAACACCGTTTTTAAGTATACAAACTGTCATATTCATGTATATGTCGTGCGTAATGGTTTATGTCTGCAAAATCAAGATAAAATAGCTGTTTTCAGCTTGCAAAAACATACAAAATGCTGTTTTCATGTATTTAAACTATCATATTTATGTATATGTCGTGTGTAATGGCTTATGTTTGCAAAATCAAGATAAAATAGCCAGCTTGCAAAAAAATACAAAATGCTGTTTTCAAGTATTTAAACTGTCATATTCATGTTTCTGTCGTGTATAATGGCTAATGTTGGTGAAATCAAGATAAAATTGCTCTTTCAAGCATGCAAAAGCATACAAAACACCGTTTTTAAGTATACAAACTGTCATATTCATGTATTTACGTGTGTAATGGCTTATGTTTGCATAATCAAGATAAAATAGCTGTTTTCAGCTTGCAAAAACATACAAAATGCTGTTTTCAAGTATTTAAACTGTCATATTCATGTTTCTGTCGTGTATGGCTAATGTTGGTGAAATCAAGATAAAATTGCTGCTTTAAGCATGCAAAAGCATACAAAACACCGTTTTTAAGTATACAAACTGTCATATTAAAGTATATGTCGTGTGTAATGTCTTATGTTTGCAAAATCAAGATAAAATAGCGGTTTTCAGCTTGCAAAAACATACAAAATGCTGTTTTCAAGTATTTAAACTGTCATATTCATGTTTCTGTCGTGTATAATGGCTAATGATGGTGAAATTAAGATAAAATTGCAGTTTTAAGCATGCAAAAACATACAAAACACCGCTTTTAAGTATACAAACTGTCATATTCATGTATATGTCGTGTGTAATGGCTTATGTTTGCAAAATCAAGATAAAATAACTGCTTTCAGCTTGCAAAAACATACAAAATGCTGTTTTCAAATATTTAAACTGTCATATTCATGTTTCTGTCGTGTATAATGGCTAATGTTGGTGAAATCAAGATAAAATTGCAGTTTTAAGCATGCAAAAGCATACAAAACACCGTTTTTAAGTATAAAAACTGTCATATTCATGTATATGTCGTGTGTAATGGCTTATGTTTGCAAAATCAAGATAAAATTGCTGTTTTCAGCTTGCAAAAACATACAAAATGCTGTTTTCAAGTAATTAAACTGTCATATTCATGTTTCTGTCGTGTATAATGGCTAATGTTGGTGCAATCTAGATAAAATTGCTGTTTTAAGCATGCAAAAGCATACAAAACACCGTTTTTAAGTATACAAACTGTCATATTCATGTATATGTCGTGTGTAATGGCTTATGTTTGCAAAATCAAGATAAAATAGTTGTTTTCAGCTTGCAAAAACATAAAAAATGCTGTTTTCATGTATTTAAACTGTCATATTTATGTATATGTCGTGTGTAATGGCTTATGTTTGCAAAATCAAAATAGAATAGCTGTTTTCAGCTTGCAAAAAAATACAAAATGCTGTTTTCAAGTATTTAAACTGTCATATTTATGTTTCTGTCGTGTATAATGGCTACTGTTGGTGAAATCAAGATAAAATTGCTGTTTTAAGCATGCAAAAGCATACAAAACACCGTTTTTAAGTATGCAAACTGTCATATTCATGTATATGTCGTGTTTAATGGCTTATGTTTGCAAAATCAAGATAAAATGGCTGTTTTCAGCTTGCAAAAACATACAAAATGCTCTTTTCAAGTATTTAAACTGTCATATTCATGTTTCTGTCGTGTATAATGGCTAATGTTGGTGAAATCAAGATAAAATTGCAGTTTTAAGCATGCAAAAGCATACAAAACACCGTTTTAAAGTATACAAACTGTCATATTCATGTATATGTCGTGTGCAATGGCTTATGTTTGCAAAATCAAGATAAAATGGCTGTTTTCAGCTTGCAAAAACATACAAAATGCTGTTTTCAAGTATTTAAACTGTCATATTCATGTTTCTGTCGTGTATAATGGCTAATGTTGTTGAAATCAAGATAAAATTGCAGTTTTAAGCATGCAAAAGCATACAAAACACCGTTTTTAAGTATACAAACTGTCATATTCATGAATATGTCGTGTGTAATGGCTTATGTTTGCAAAATCAAGATAAAATAGCTGTTTTCAGCTTGCAAAAACATAAAAAATGCTGTTTTCATGAATTTAAACTGTCATATTTATGTATATGTCGTGTGTAATGGCTTATGTTTGCAAAATCAAAATAGAATAGCTGTTTTCAGCTAGCAAAAAAATACAAAATGCTGTTTTCAAGTATTTAAACTGTCATATTCATGTTTCTGTCGTGTATAATGGCTAATGTTGGTGAAATCAAGATAAAATTGCTGTTTTAAGCATGCAAAAGCATACAAAACACCGTTTTTAAGTATACAAACTGTCATATTCATGTATATGTCGTGTGTAATGGCTTATGTTTGCAAAATCAAGATAAAATGGCTGTTTTCAGCTTGCAAAAACATACAAAATGCGGTTTTCAAGTATTTAAACTGTCATATTTCATGTTTCTTTCTTGTATAATGGCTAATGTTGGTGAAATCAAGATAAAATTGCTGTTTTAAGTATGCAAAAGCATGCAAAACACCGTTTTTTAGTATACAAACTGTCATATTTAAGTATATGTCGTGTGTAATGGCTTATGTTTGCAAAATCAAGATAAAATAGCTGTTTTCAGCTTGCAAAAACATACAAAATGCTGTTTTCATGTATTTAAACTGTCATATTCATGTTTCTGTCGTTTATAATGGCTAATGTTGGTGAAATCAAGATAAAATTGCAGTTTTAAGCCTGCAAAAGCATACAAAACACCGTTTTTAAGTATACAAACTGTCATATTCATGTATATGTCGTGTGTAATGGTTTATGTTTGCAAAATCAAGATAAAATAGCTGTTTTCAGCTTGCAAAAACATACAAAATGCTGTATTCAAATATTTAAACTGTCATTTTCATGTTTCTGTCGTGTATAATGGCTAATGTTGGTGAAATCAAGATAAAATTGCAGTTTTAAGCCTGCAAAAGCATACAAAACACCGTTTTTAAGTATACAAACTGTCATATTCTTGTATATGTCGTGTGTAATGGCTTATGTTTGCAAAATCAAGATAAAATAGCTGTTTTCAGCTTGCAAAAACATACAAAATGCTGTTTTCAAGTATTTAAACTGTCATATTCATGTTTCTGTCGTGTATAATGGCTAATGTTGGTGAAATCAAGATAAAATTGCTGTTTTAAGCATGCAGGCGTATACAAAGCACTGTTTTAAGTATACAAACTATCATATTCATGTATATGTCGTGTGTAATGGCTTATGTTTGCAAATTCAAGATAAGATAGCTGTTTTTAGCTTGCAAAAACATACAAAATGCTGTTTTCAAGTACTTTAACTGTCATATTAATGTTTCTGTCGTGTATAATGGCTAATGTTGGTGAAATCAAGATAAAATTGCTGTTTTAAGCATGCAAAAGCATACAAAACACCGTTTTTAAGTATGCAAACTGTCATATACATGTATATGTCGTGTTAAATGGCTTATGTTTGCAAAATCAAGATAAAATGGCTGTTTTCAGCTTGCAAAAACATACAAAATGCTCTTTTCAAGTATTTAAACTGTCATATTCATGTTTCTGTCGTGTATAATGGCTAATGTTGGTGAAATCAAGATAAAATTGCAGTTTTAAGCATGCAAAAGCATACAAAACACCGTTTTTAAGTATACAAACTGTCATATTCATGTATATGTCGTGTGTAATGGCTTATGTTTGCAAAATCAAGATAAAATGGCTGTTTTCAGCTTGCAAAAACATACAAAATGCTGTTTTCAAGTATTTAAACTGTCATATTCATGTTTCTGTCGTGTATAATGGCTAATGTTGGTGAAATCAAGATAAAATTGCAGTTTTAAGCATGCAAAAGCATACAAAACACCGTTTTTAAGTATACAAACTGTCATATTCATGAATATGTCGTGTGTAATGGCTTATGTTTGCAAAATCAGGATAAAATAGCTGTTTTCAGCTTGCAAAAACATAAAAAATGCTGTTTTCATGTATTTAAACTGTCATATTTATGTATATGTCGTGTGTAATGGCTTATGTTTGCAAAATCAAAATAGAATAGCTGTTTTCAGCTTGCAAAAAAATACAAAATGCTGTTTTCAAGTATTTAAACTGTCATATTTATGTTTCTGTCGTGTATAATGGCTACTGTTGGTGAAATCAAGATAAAATTGCAGTTTTAAGCATGCAAAAGCATACAAAACACCGTTTTTAAGTATACAAACTGTCATATTCATGTATATGTCGTGTGTAATGGCTTATGTTTGCAAAATCAAGATAAAATGGCTGTTTTCAGCTTGCAAAAACATACAAAATGCTGTTTTCAAGTATTTAAACTGTCATATTCATGTTTCTGTCGTGTATAATGGCTAATGATGGTGAAATCAAGATAAAATTGCAGTTTTAAGCATGCAAAAGCATACAAAACACCGTTTTTAAGTATACAAACTGTCATATTCATGAATATGTCGTGTGTAATGGCTTATGTTTGCAAAATCAGGATAAAATAGCTGTTTTCAGCTTGCAAAAACATAAAAAATGCTGTTTTCATGTATTTAAACTGTCATATTTATGTATATGTCGTGTGTAATGGCTTATGTTTGCAAAATCAAAATAGAATAGCTGTTTTCAGCTTGCAAAAAAATACAAAATGCTGTTTTCAAGTATTTAAACTGTCATATTCATGTATATGTCGTGTGTAATGGCTTATGTTTGCAAAATCAAGATAAAATGGCTGTTTTCAGCTTGCAAAAACATACAAAATGCTGTTTTCAAGTATTTAAACTGTCATATTTCATGTTTCTTTCTTGTATAATGGCTAATGTTGGTGAAATCAAGATAAAATTGCTGTTTTAAGTATGCAAAAGCATGCAAAACACCGTTTTTTAGTATACAAATTGTCATATTTAAGTATATGTCGTGTGTAATGGCTTATGTTTGCAAAATCAAGATAAAATAGCTGTTTTCAGCTTGCAAAAACATACAAAATGCTGTTTTCATGTATTTAAACTGTCATATTCATGTTTCTGTCGTGTATAATGGCTAATGTTGGTGAAATCAAGATAAAATTGCAGTTTTAAGCCTGCAAAAGCATACAAAACACCGTTTTTAAGTATACAAACTGTCATATTCATGTATATGTCGTGTGTAATGGCTTATGTTTGCAAAATCAAGATAAAATAGCTGTTTTCAGCTTGCAAAAACATACAAAATGCTGTATTCAAATATTTAAACTGTCATATTCATGTTTCTGTCGTGTATAATGGCTAATGTTGGTGAAATCAAGATAAAATTGCAGTTTTAAGCCTGCAAAAGCATACAAAACACCGTTTTTAAGTATACAAACTGTCATATTCATGTATATGTCGTGTGT
Source organism: Poecilus cupreus (assembly GCA_963942605.1). Lineage (NCBI taxonomy): Eukaryota > Metazoa > Arthropoda > Insecta > Coleoptera > Carabidae > Poecilus > Poecilus cupreus. The sequence goes on along the minus strand of CAWWDY010000893.1, from coordinate 62,111 downwards.
AATGGCTTATGTTTGCAAAATCAAGATAAAATAGCTGTTTTCAGCTTGCAAAAACATACAAAATGCTGTTTTCAAGTATTTAAACTGTCATATTCATGTTTCTGTCGTGTATAATGGCTAATGTTGGTGAAATCATCGTTGTTCGATGCGCTGCCGAGTGTAGACGTGTGTTGGTTGTCACTCCGTTTAAATTTATAATTTTGTAGATTACAATTTAGTAATATTTATTTCGAAAATGACTCGTGGTCAAAATGCTGTATTGCAAGATACAATTATATCGTTACTGTCAAACGATTCATTTATTGACAAATTAGTCAATAAAGTTTTCGAGAGAGTGGACCAGAAACTTGAAGAACAACGACTTTATTATGAGAGCATAATCCAAAAACTCACCATTGGTAATAAAGTGCTCGAAGAAAAAATCGACAATTTGGAGCAATACTCGCGGAGAAATTGCATCCGAGTTTTTGGGATTCCTGAAGCTCCGGCCGAAAACACCGAAGAACTTGTGTGTGCTGTGCTTAGTGATAAACTCAATATAACTGTCAATCCTACTGGTATAGATCGATGCCACAGAACAGGTAATAGAACAAAAGTATCTAACCCTCGGCAGTCTAAACCCCGCCCTATTATCATAAAGTTTATGAACTATAAAACGCGGGCAAATCTTTTAAAACATCGAAAAAATCTAAAAGGCACAAACATTGTAATTGTTGAGGACTTAACTAAAACACGGCTAGATCTGTTAAACAATGCGTCCAATAAGTACGGCAAGAAAAAAGTGTGGTCCAGAGATGGTGTAATCTTTGCCAACGCAAATGGAACTATTAAGCGAGTGTCACCCGTTGAATTTATAAAAGTGTAATCTCTTATTGTGAAAACATTAAAAATATTGAAACGGTAGTGTCAACGTATACACTCTGATTTAGATTTAATTTACACATATATATTCTTTTTCCCTGTATTAGACTCTAAGTAAGTTTAACTTTCTTTTTTTTTGCATTTAAACCAATTCACTTTCTATACGTTACAGCTGATTTCTGTGCACATCTTTTGTATATTTATCGTTTATAAACGAAAATTGTTAATTTAATTTACTGAGGGGTCATTGACTTTGCTCAGGTTTCGCAGAATTTACACGTTAAACTAAGCGCTTGGATTTTACACTGTAAACTTTATTTCTTTATTATTGTACAAACATTATTTTTAACAATATATAGATTTTGACATTTCATATTAATGCTAATATACTATCAGAATGTTAGGGGATTGAACACTAAAACTGATACATTTTACCATAATTTGTGCACTTCAAATAATGATATAATTTGCCTATCTGAGACATGGCTGAGTGACAGTGTAGCTAATGCAGAATTATTCACTTCCAATTTTAATGTCTACCGAGCTGACAGAGAGTCTTCTAGAAGTGGTAAAAGTAGAGCCGGTGGTGTTTTGTGTGCTATTAATGACAAATTTAAATCCATACCTGTCAATATTGTGTCTCATCCTTCCTCTACTAGTGATTTAGTTTGTGTAAAGATATTTCTAACTTCTAATACTTTTATATTTATTATTGTTGTGTATTGTCCACCTCCTATTACCAGTCAACAACTACAATATCTGTTTGAATCTATTGAATCAGTTTCCCCTCTCATAAATAATAACTTCTTAATTATTGGTGACATGAATATAACAAAGTTAAATGATTTCAATACATGTAGATACCGTGATAGTATTATACATACTTATGAAAATTTTATGTCATTTTTTAATGCTCGCCAATACAACCTTAATGTAAATTCGCATGGCAGACTCCTTGATGTTGTTATTTCAAACATACACTGCAATGTTACTTATAATCATGATTCTTTAGTAGATGAAGATCCACATCATCCAGCATTATCTATTTCTCCGGCCATTACTTGTTCTCACACATGTAACGCAACATTTAACTCTAATATTGCCGCATACAATTTTCGTCGTGCTAATTTCGAATTGCTTTATGTTCTACTATCGAATACAGACTGGAGTAGTGTTTACTCATGTGACGATGTTGATATAGCTTTTAATGAATTTTATAAAATACTATTTGAAGTAATGAACAAATGCATCCCGCGATTAAAAAAGAAACCATTATCTTATCCCCCTTGGTTCAATTCCAATATTATAAATAACATAAAACTAAAACACAAATATCACAAACTATATAAAGTTACCAATAATGAGAATCATTTAAGTGAATTCAAACGCTTACGTGCACTGGTTAAAAAAGATATCAAAATTGCACATGAGGAGTATTTGGCCAATGTGGAAGATAGTATAATTTCCGATCCAAATAAACTTTGGACATACATAAATAATAAAAAACGTTCAACCAGAATCCCCGGCCAAATGCATAATAATGAAGAAACATTTAGCACTACTCCGGATATAGTTCAGGGATTCGCAGATTTCTTTGCAAGTGTTTATTCTAATGAATTAGTTGACAACAACCTTGATGACAACAGTAGAATAAATTACAGCAATATTATAAATGTATCACATGTTACTAAAGAAGATATTTTACAAGCAATTAAAAAACTTAAGCCAACATCAAATCCAGGTCCTGATAATTTCCCAGCATATATATTAAAAGGTTGTTCTGATATATTTGTTGATCCATTGCATTTTTTATACAACCTATCTCTCAATAAACAAGTATTCCCAGCATGCCTAAAAACAGCTCTAATTAGTCCTATTTTTAAATCAGGCGACATAAAAGACATAACTAATTATCGACCAATAGCAATTCTATCTAATATTGCTAAAATATTTGAATCAATACTATATAAATATATTTATAATTCTGTAAACAATAAAATTACAATACATCAGCATGGATTTATGAGCGGAAGATCCACTACTACCAATCTCATAAATTTTACAGAATACACACTTAACTCCCTACACAATAATACCCAAGTAGATGTCATATATACCGACTTTGCGAAGGCATTTGACCGTATTAATCACCAAATTCTTTTACATAAACTTGATACAAATTTCCAATTCTCATCTAACCTTCTCAACTTTTTGACTTCATATTTGTATAATCGAAAAATGTATGTTTACTATAACAATTTCAAATCAAGCCCTTATTTTGCTACCTCTGGAATACCTCAAGGTTCAAATTTAGGCCCTTTGTTGTTTTTACTTTTCATCAATGACATTGTTGACTCAGTTCATCACTCAAAAGTATTATTATATGCTGATGATATAAAGATTTTTAAGACAATTAATTGTGAACTTGATGCTGTATTTCTCCAGCAAGACATTAATAATGTATTAGCTTGGTCTCAATCTTCTAAATTGTTTTTTAATTACAGTAAATGTAAAGTTATGAGTTATTTGGTTAAAAAATTTGTTTATACTTATCCATATATTATGAATAATGTTGCCCTGGAAAGAGTTAATCAGATCAAAGATCTTGGCGTTTTGTTTGATAGTAAACTAACCTTCAATGACCATATAAATGCTATTGTCAAGTCATCATACAGAAACCTAGGTTTTATTATCCGTAGTACCCAGTGTTTTCGTAAACTATTTACACTTAAGAGTTTATTTTTTGCTTTCGTGAGGTCAAAATTAGAGTATTGTCTGCAAGTATGGAGTCCTACTTACTATAAATATATTTCTTTAATTGAATCAATTCAAAAAAAGTTTGCAAAATACTGTTTCTATAAAATTTACAGACAATACCCTGCTTATGACTATGACTATCACAATCTACTGCACGAATTGAATATTTGTTCACTTGTGTCGCGAAGAAAAATTCAGTTCTGCATTTATCTGTATAAGATGATACATGGTACAATCGACGATCCAATTTCTCTAGGACTTATTTATTTCAATGTTCCTCGACAAAGTACCAGAAACAAATTAACTTTTTATTGTACCACTGCACGTACAAACTATGAGCAAAAATCACCCTTGAGGCAACTCACCAATACATATAATGAAATGTCAGGTATTACTGATTTGTATAATAATTCGCTTAGTAAATTCAAGCGTTTGCTACATGATTTTATTGCACAATAAATTATGCTGTATATCTTATTGTATCTATTTGGATTTAAATGTATCAAAGTGTATGTGTATCTGTCTAATGTATAATTATTCCTGTTAAATATTTGTATCGAACATTTTGTATATAGTTTTTGTTATGTGATAATCGTCCTGTAATTGGGATTTCTATCCTGTAGGATTGATTTATAATAAATAAATAAATAAATAAATAAATAAATAAAATTGCAGTTTTAAGCATGCAAAAGCATACAAAACACCGTTTTTAAGTATACAAACTGTCATATTCATGAATATGTCGTGTGTAATGGCTTATGTTTGCAAAATCAAGATAAAATAGCTGTTTTCAGCTTGCAAAAACATAAAAAATGCTGTTTTCATGTATTTAAACTGTCATATTTATGTATATGTCGTGTGTAATGGCTTATGTTTGCAAAATCAAGATAAAATAGCCAGCTTGCAAAAAAATACAAAATGCTGTTTTCAAGTATTTAAACTGTAATATTCATGTTTCTGTCGTGTATAATGGCAAATGTTGGTGAAATCAAGATAAAATTGCAGTTTTAAGCATGCAAAAGCATACAAAACACCGTTTTTAAGTATACAAACTGTCATATTCATGTATATGTCGTGTGTAATGGCTTATGTTTGCAAAATCAAAATAAAATAGCTGTTTTCAGCTTGCAAAAACATACAAAATGCTGTTTTCATGTATTTAAACTGTCATATTCATGTTTCTGTCGTGTATAATGGCTAATGTTGGTGAAATCAAGATAAAATTGCTGTATTAAGCATGCAAAGGCATACAAAACGCAGTTTTCAAGTATTTAAACTGTCATATTTATGTATATGTCGTGTGTAATGGCTTAGGTTTGCAAAATCAAGATAAAATAGCTGTTTTCAGCTTGCAAAAACATACAAAATGCTGTTTTCAAGTATTTAAACTGTCATATTCATGTTTCTGTCGTGTATAGTGGCTAATGTTGGTGAAATCAAGATAATATTGCAGTTTTTTGCATGCAAAATCATACAAAACACCGTTTTTAAGTATACAAACTGTCATATTCATGTTTCTGTCGTGTATAATGGCTAATGTTGGTGAAATCAAGATAAAATTGCAGTTTTAAGCATGCAAAAGCATACAGAACACCGTTTTTAAGTATACTAACTGTCATATTCATGTATATGTCGTGTGTAATGGCTTATGTTTGCAAAATCAAGATAAAATAGCTGTTTTCAGCTTGCAAAAACATACAAAATGCTGTTTTCAAGTATTTAAATTGTCATATTCATGTTTCTCTCGTGTATAATGGCTAATGTTGGTGAAATCAAGATAAAATTGCTGTTTTAAGCATGCAAAAGCATTCAAAACACTGTTTTTGAGTATACAAACTGTCATATTCATGTATATGTCGTGTGTAATGGCTTATGTTTGCAAAATCAAGATAAAATAGCTGTTTTCAGCTTGCAAAAATATACAAAATGCTGTTTTCATGTATTTAAACTGTCATATTTATGTATATGTCGTGTTTAATGGCTTATGTTTGCAAAATCAAAATAGAATAGCTGTTTTCAGCTTGCAAAAAAATACAAAATGCTGTTTTAAAGTATTTAAACTGTCATATTTATGTTTCTGTCGTGTATAATGGCTACTGTTGGTGAAATCAAGATAAAATTGCTGTTTTAAGCATGCAAAACACCGTTTTTTAGTATACAAACTGTCATATTTATGTATATGTCGTGTGTAATGGCTTATGTTTGCAAAATCAAGATAAAATAGCTGTTTTCAGCTTGCGAAAACATACAAAATGCTGTTTTCAAGTATTTAAACTGTCATATTCATGTTTCTGTCGTGTATAATGGCTAATGTTGGTGAAATCAAGATAATATTGAAGTTTTAAGCATGCAAAATTATACAAAACACCGTTTTTAAGTATACAAACTGTCATATTCATGTATATGTCGTGTGTAATGGCTTATGTTTGCAAAATCAAGATAAAATAGCTGTTTTCAGCTTGCAAAAACATACAAAATGCTGTTTTCATGTATTTAAACTGTCATATTTATGTATATGTCGTGTGTAATGGCTTATGTTTGCAAAATCAAGATAAAATAGCCAGCTTGCAAAAAAATACAAAATGCTGTTTTCAAGTATTTAAACTGTCATATTCATGTTTCTGTCGTGTATAATGGCTAATGTTGGTGAAATCAAGATAAAATTGCTGTTTTAAGCATGCAAAAGCATACAAAACACCGTTTTTAAGTATACAAACTGTCATATTCATGTATATGTCGTGTGTAATGGCTTATGTTTGCAAAATCAAGATAAAATAGCTGTTTTTAGCTTGCAAAAATATGCAAAATGATGTTTTCAAGTATTTAAACCCTCATATTCATGTTTCTGTCGTGTATAATGGCTAATGTTGGTGAAATTAAGATAAAATTGCTGTTTTAAGCATATAAATCATACAAAACACCGTTTTTAAGTATACAAACTGTCATATTCATGCATATGTCGTGTGTAATGGCTTATGTTTGCAAAATCAAGATAAAATAGCTGTTTTTAGCTTGCAAAAACATACAAAATGCTGTTTCCAAGTATTTAAACTGTCATATTCATGTTTCTGTCGTGTATAATGGCTAATGTTGGTAAAATCAAGATAAAATTGCTGTTTTAAGCATGCAAAAGCATACAAAACACCGTTTTTAAGTATTCAAACTGTCATATTCATGTATATGTCGTGTGTAATGGCTTATGTTTGCAAAATCAAGATAAAATAGCAGTTTTCAGCTTGCAAAAACATACAAAATGCTGTTTTCATGTATTTAAACTGTCATATTTATGTATATGTCGTGTGTAATGGCTTATGTTTGCAAAATCAAGATTATATAGCTGTTTTCAGCTTGCAAAAAAATACAAAATGCTGTTTTCAAGTACTTAAACTGTCATATTCATGTTTCTTTCGTGTATAAAGGCTAATGTTGGTGAAATCAAGATAAAATTGCTGTATTAAGCATGTAAAGGCAAAACGCAGTTTTCAAGTATTTAAACTGTCATATTTATGTATATGTCGTGTGTAATGGCTTAGGTTTGCAAAATCAAGATAAAATAGCTGCTTTCAGCTTGCAAAAACATACAAAATGCTGTTTTCAAGTATTTAAACTGTCATATTCATGTTTCTGTCGTGTATAGTGGCTAATGTTGGTGAAATCAAGAAAATATTGCAGTTTTAAGCATGCAAAATCATACAAAACACCGTTTTTAAGTATACAAACTGTCATATTCATGTATATGTCGTGTGTAATGGCTTATGTTTGCAAAATCAAGATAAAATAGCTGTTTTCAGCTTGCAAAAACATACAAAATGCTGTTTTCATGTATTTAAACTGTCATATTTATGTATATGTCGTGTGTAATGGCTTATGTTTGCAAAATCAAAAAAGAATAGCTGTTTTCAGCTTGCAAAAAAATACAAAATGCTGTTTTAAAGTATTTAAACTGTCATATTTATGTTTCTGTCGTGTATAATGGCTACTGTTGGTGAAATCAAGATAAAATTGCTGTTTTAAGCATGCAAAAGCATACAAAACACCGTTTTTAAGTATACAAACTGTCATATTCATGTATATGTCGTGTGTAATGGCTTATGTTTGCAAAATCAAGATAAAATAGCTGTTTTCAGCTTGCAAAAACATACAAAATGCTGTTTTCAAGTATTTAAACTGTCATATTTCATGTTTCTTTCTTGTATAATGGCTAATGTTGGTAAAATCAAGATAAAATTGCTGTTTTAAGCATGCAAAAGCATGCAAAACACCGTTTTTTAGTATACAAACTGTCATATTTATGTATATGTCGTGTGTAATGGCTTATGTTTTCAAAATCAAGATAAAATAGCAGTTTTCAGCTTGCGAAAACATACAAAATGCTGTTTTCAAGTATTTAAACTGTCATATTCATGTTTCTGTCGTGTATAATGGCTAATGTTGGTGAAATCAAGATAATATTGCAGTTTTAAGCATGCAAAATCATACAAAACACCGTTTTTAAGTATACAAACTGTCATATTCATGTATATGTCGTGTGTAATGGCTTATGTTTGCAAAATCAAGATAAAATAGCTGTTTTCAGCTTGCAAAAACATACAAAATGCTGTTTTCATGTATTTAAACTGTCATATTTATGTATATGTCGTGTGTAATGGCTTATGTTTGCAAAATCAAGATAAAATAGCCAGCTTGCAAAAAAATACAAAATGCTGTTTTCAAGTATTTAAACTGTCATATTCATGTTTCTGTCGTGTATAATGGCTAATGTTGGTGAAATCAAGATAAAATTGCTGTTTTAAGCATTCAAAAGCATACAAAACACCGTTTTTAAGTATACAAACTGTCATATTCATGTATATGTCTTGTGTAATGGCTTATGTTTGCAAAATCAAGATAAAATAGCTGTTTTTAGCTTGCAAAAATATACAAAATGATGTTTTCATGTATATAAACTGTCATATTTATGTATATGTCGTGTGTAATGGCTTATGTTTGCAAAATCAAGATAAAATAGCTGTTTTCAGCTTGCAAAAAAATACAAAATGCTGTTTTCAAGTACTCAAACTGTCATATTCATGTTTCTTTCGTGTATAATGGCTAATGTTGGTGAAATCAAGATAAAATTGCTGTATTAAGCATGTAAAGGCATACAAAACGCAGTTTTCAAGTATTTAAACTGTCATATTTATGTATATGTCGTGTGTAATGGCTTAGGTTTGCAAAATCAAGATAAAATATCTGCTTTCAGCTTGCAAAAACATACAAAATGCTGTTTTCAAGTATTTAAACTGTCATATTCATGTTTCTGTCGTGTATAGTGGCTAATGTTGGTGAAATCAAGAAAATATTGCAGTTTTAAGCATGCAAAATCATACAAAACACCGTTTTTAAGTATACAAACTGTCATATTCATGTATATGTCGTGTGTAATGGCTTATGTTTGCAAAATCAAGATAAAATAGCTGTTTTCAGCTTGCAAAAACATACAAAATGCTGTTTTCAAGTATTTAAACTATCATATTCATGTTTCTGTCGTGTATAATGGCTAATGTTGGTGAAATCAAGATAAAATTGCAGTTTTAAGCCTGCAAAAGCATACAAAACACCGTTTTTAAGTATACAAACTGTCATATTCATGTATATGTCGTGTGTAATGGCTTATGTTTGCAAAATCAAGATTAAATAGCTGTTTTTAGCTTGCAAAAACATACAAAATGCTGTATTCAAATATTTAAACTGTCATATTCATGTTTCTGTCGTGTATAATGGCTAATGTTGGTGAAATCAAGATAATATTGCAGTTTTAAGCATGCAAAATCATACAAAACACCGTTTTTAAGTATTCAAACTGTCATATTCATGTATATGTCGTGCGTAATGGCTTATGTTTGCAAAATCAAGATAAAATAGCTGTTTTCAGCTTGCAAAAACATACAAAATGCTGTTTTTATGTATATAAACTGTCATATTTATGTATATGTCGAGTGTAATGGCTTATGTTTGCAAATTCAAGATAAAATAGCCAGCTTGCAAAAAAATACAAAATGCTGTTTTCAAGTATTTAAACTGTCATATTCAGGTTTCTGTCGTGTATAATGGCTAATGTTGGTGAAGTCAAGATAAAATTGCAGTTTTAAGCATGCAAAAGCATACAAAACACCGTTTTTAAGTATACAAACTGTCATATTCATGTATATGTCGTGTGTAATGGCTTTTGTTTGCAAAATCAAGATAAAATAGCTCTTTTCAGCTTGCAAAGACATACAAAATGCTGTTTTCAAGTATTTAAACTGTCATATTCATGTTTCTGTCGTGTATAATGGCTAATGTTGGTGAAATCAAGATAAAATTTCTGTTTTAAGCATGCAAAAGCATACAAAACACCGTTTTTAAGTATACACACTGTCATATTCATGTATATGCCGTGTGTAATGGCTTATGTTTGCAAAATCAAGACAAAATAGCTTTTTTCAGCTTGCAAAAACATACAAAATGCTGTTTTCATGTATTTAAACTGTCATATTTATGTAAATGTCGTGTGTAATGGCTTATGTTTGCAAAATCAAGATAAAATAGCTGTTTTCAGCTTGCAAAAACATACAAAATGCTGTTTTCAAGTATTTAAACTGTCATATTCATGTTTCTGTCGTGAATAATGGCTAATGTTGGTGAAATCAAGATAATATTGCAGTTTTAAGCATGCAAAATCATACAAAACACCGCTTTTAAGTATACAAACTGTCATATTTATGTATATGTCGTGTGTAATGGCTTATGTTTGCAAAATCAAGATAAAATAGCTGTTTTCAGCTTGCAAAAACATACAAAATGCTGTTTTCAAGTATTTAAACTGTCATATTCATGTTTCTGTCGTGTATAATGGCTAATGTTGGTGAAATCAAGATAATATTGCAGTTTTAAGCATGCAAAATCATACAAAACACCGTTTTTAAGTATACAAACTGTCATATTCATGTATATGTCGTGCGTAATGGTTAATGTCTGCAAAATCAAGATAAAATAGCTGTTTTCAGCTTGCAAAAACATACAAAATGCTGTTTTCATGTATTTAAACTGTCATATTTATGTATATGTCGTGTGTAATGGCTTATGTTTGCAAAATCAAGATAAAATAGCCAGCTTGCAAAAAAATACAAAATGCTGTTTTCAAGTATTTAAACTGTCATATTCATGTTTCTGTCGTGTATAATGGCTAATGTTGGTGAAATCAAGGTAAAATTGCTGTTTCAAGCATGCAAAAGCATACAAAACACCGTTTTTAAGTATACAAACTGTCATAGTCATGTATATGTCCTGTGTAATGGCTTATGTTTGCAAAATCAAGATAAAATTGCTGTTTTCAGCTTGCAAAAACATACAAAATGCTGTTTTCAAGTATATAAACTGTCATATTCATGTTTCTGTCGTGCATAATGGCTAATGTTGGTGAAATCTAGATAAAATTGCTGTTTTAAGCATGCAAAAGCATACAAAACACCGTTTTTAAGTATACAAACTGTCATATTCATGTATATGTCGTGTGTAATGGCTTATGTTTGCAAAATCAAGATAAAATAGTTGTTTTCAGCTTGCAAAAACATACAAAATGCTGTTTTCAAGTATTTAAACTGTCATATTCATGTTTCTGTCGTGTATAATGGCTAATGTTGGTGAAATCAAGATAAAATTGCAGTTTTAAGCATGCAAAAGCATACAAAACACCGTTTTTAAGTATACAAATTGTCATATTCATGTATATGTCGTGTGTAATGGCTTATGTTTGCAAAATCAAGATAAAATAGCTATTTTCAGCTTGCAAAAACATACAAAATGCTGTTTTCAAGTATTTAAACTGTCATATTCATGTTTCTGTCGTGTATAATGGCTAATGTTGGTAAAATCAAGATAAAATTGCTATTTTAAGCATACAGAAGCATACAAATCACTGTTTTTAAGTGTACAAACTGTCATGTTCATGTATATGTCGTGTGTAATGGCTTATGTTTGCAAAATCAAGATAAAATAGCTGTTTTCAGCTTGCAAAAACATACAAAATGCTGTTTTCAAGTATTTAAACTGTCATATTTCATGTTTCTTTCTTGTATAATGGCTAATGTTGGTGAAATCAAGATAAAATTGCTGTTTTAAGCATGCAAAAGCATGCAAAACACCGTTTTTTAGTATACAAACTGTCATATTTATGAATATGTCGTGTGTCATGGCTTATGTTTGCAAAATCAAGATAAAATAGCTGTTTTCAGCTTGCAAAAACATACAAAATGCTGTTTTCAAGTATTTAAACTTTCATATTCATGTTTCTGTCGTGTATAATGGCTAATGTTGGTGAAATCAAGATAAAATTGCTGTTTTAAGCATGCAAAAGCATACAAAACACCGTTTTTAAGTATAGAAACTGTCATATTCATGTATATGTCGTGTGTAATGGCTTATGTTTGCAAAATCAAGATCCATATACTATTTTGGTTAATCGGGGCCTATATATAGATATATCTATAGATTCATCACGCAACTTTGCCAATTTCTAGAGCTCAGACGGATTGATGGATTTGAATGAAACCTTCATAGATATTTAGAGTGTGGTTAGGATTAGGTCCTTTTGATGATTTCAAATTTTTTCTGCACACGATGTGCGAGTAAACTTGAAAAAACATGCATTTTTGGGCCAAAATCAACTAAGAGTGTGGCGGCCGTGGAATTTTTAAGATGACCATCTATGACAGTTTGTCATTTTTGACAGTTCAGTTTAAAATTTTAAATATAAATTATATTAATTGTAGACAAGTTGGAGAAGTTTTGTAAATTTATCTGTGTTTAGAATGAATGAGCGAGTAAGTTCATAATCTTTAAGAAATCAATTTAAAGAAAATAAAAAAAAAATTATTTCCAATATCATTTTTCTCTTTGATTGTACATTGACGTAAAATTGAAAAAGGTCGGTATTACATGATCAAATTTAATAAAAAATAAAGTAAAAAAATTAGTAGTCTATTTAGTAAAAATAAAGAACCACATATTTAATATGTGAAATTTAATCATTGTATTTTTAAAATAACAAGATTTTTACCTACAATGTAAGAAGTTGGTATTACATGATAATTTTTTTATATTTAAATTGGTTCAGTGCAAATATTCTATTATTTCAATCAGTTCATTACTGTAAGCTAAATAATAATCTCTATGATATAGTACAGAACATGAATTCAAAAATGGGATACTAAATGCAAATTTAATTTTTACATTATTGTAATCAATGATAATGTACAAAATATGAATGTTAAAATGGATTTGAAAATTTGCAATTTTGGCACTTATAATATTATAATCAATACATTATTGTAATCATTACAAAAGATGAATGAAAATGCAATTTATTTATTCCACTGTTGTAATCAATGGATATGAATGTAAAAAATTTAATTAAAAATTTACAAAAATTGGAGCTTCATCTTGGAAACATCAAAAACAATCACATTTGTAATTCGTATTACTTGAACAACAAAATTACCACTTTCAGTTGTAATTAATCTCAATTTTTATTCTTATTTTAAATTCTCATTTTAATTTATTTATAATATTAATAACATTCTAATTGTATCGAATAAAATAATTTAAATATTGAAAATGAAATTAAATAGTACATGTGGTGGTATCTAACGGATAGGACCGCAACTGTGGTTATGTTGACAACTTCAAATACAAACAATTATTCTATAAATATGGATAATTGCTGGTGCTTTTAAATGTTACTGTCGTTAATAAAATTAATAGAATTTCTAACACATTTAATTGTCAAGAATAAAATAATTTATAAATAAAACAAGAAATATGGTAGCATCTAACGGACATGATCCCAACTATGGTTACCTTGACAACGTTAATACAAACATACATCTTTATCACTTTGACAGTTCATGGTGCTTTTTCGTATTTCTTGAGTAAACGAATTTGTATTATTTGAATTTTACTGTGTACTACAAATAATAATATTTGATTAATTCAATACCTTGATGTAACGTGAATATTTAAAAGTTACATTTGGCTTTCCGGTTCATATATTTTTAAAATATCAGCGCTACATCAGTGATTGTGTGTGATCTTTTAGTACAAGTAAGTATATACGCATATTTTAAATAATTTTATATTAATATATTGTTTTTCCTATTCTTTATTTATAGAATTTTTTTTAAGAGTTATCAACCGAATACAGCCGTTTGCATAAAGAAGACACTACACTACAACCCGAAAGTAAGAGATTCTGAGAAGTTGTAAGGTAAGCAGTAATTATAATTATAAATTTAACAATTCATTCGTAATTGATTGAACTATATAGATAATTACAGGTTAATTAACTTTATTTTAACACACTTCTTAGCATTTCTAAAACACACTTTAGCTAAAATGCCTACTAAATCAAAATTACAACGCCAAAACCGTAAAAAAAGACAAGTGGAGACCAAACCAAAGGAAACTAATAACAGCGATGAAAATAATATAACAAATCTAAATGAATTTCAGTCCAATCTTTCAATTAGCGATATGAATACTGTTTTAAATCCGCATGGCTATTTAGAAGATGTACATATGGATAATTTTTTCGCGCTTCTTAGTAATGTATCCGAATACAGGCCACAACCTACCTTTTATCAACAGATTCCGGAACGAATTGTTGCTGTTCCAGTAGGAACAAAACATATTCAAATTTTATATCTTGGTGGAGACAAACAAAAAATTGGTCACTGGATTTGTGCTTATTACGATGGAATACATATTACAATTTATGATAGCTTGAATAGTAAGCAATTACATAGGGATGCGGAAATATTTCTAAATAGGTTATTCCCTTTTCGTCCGGCAATTACTTTTGCGCAGGTTCAGCAACAAACTAATTGTTATGATTGTGGTTTATATGCAATTGCATTTAGCACAAGCATTTTATTAAATCGAGATCCAGCACAGGAATTCTACGACATTACTAAACTTAGATCTCACGCAGTAGAAATATTTAGAACAAATAGAATTACTACGTTTCCAACATTGAATCGTAAAATGCAACTTAGCCGAAATTACATGAAAAGAAAATTTGAAGAATCTGAGAAACAAATGCAAGAACGTTTGGAACAGAATAAAAATTATAAACTACAATATATTGCAAATGAAACAATTGAGGATAAAGAACAAAGATTAGAGACACTTCGAACTAATTTTCAAAATTATATTGAAAATGAAACAAGCGAGAATAGAGAAAAACGATTAGAGAGACTTTCCCAAAATCTTCACACTTACATAGAGAATGAAACAAGTGAAGCTAGGGACAAACGATTGAAGAAACTTTCCCAAAATCGTCAAACTTACAAAGAGAATGAAACAAGTGAAGCTAGAGATAAACGATTGAAGAAACTTTCCCAAAATCTTCAAGCTTACATAAAAAATGAAACAATTGAAGCTAGGGAAAAACGAT
Organism: Poecilus cupreus; assembly: GCA_963942605.1. NCBI lineage: Eukaryota > Metazoa > Arthropoda > Insecta > Coleoptera > Carabidae > Poecilus > Poecilus cupreus. The sequence goes on along the minus strand of CAWWDY010000893.1, from coordinate 47,020 downwards.
TAGAGAAACTTTCTCAAAATTATTTAGCTTACATTGAAAATGATACACCAGTAAAAAAACAGGAACGACTAGAAAGAAAAAAATCAAATAAAAGTAAAAACTTGGTAAATGAAACCATAGTAGAAAAACAAAAGAGATTAGAGACGAATAGTATGGCAAATAAACAGAAAGCTGTCAACAAAAATCAAATTAAAAGTACTTACAAACAAGCAACCAGAGGTTTAAAAGAAAAGGTAGAACCTCAGAGTTTGGGTAAAATGGATGTAATATGTAAATTATGTACATCTAAAAATTTTAAATATGAGCGACCAACTGATGGAAAATTCACTTACTGTTGTCGCAAAGGAAAACTAATTCCTGATCAGCTTAAACCATATCCCGACTACTTGAAAAATTTACTAACGGGAAACAATGCAAAAAGTAAGAATTTTATAGAAAATATTAGAAAATATAATAGTGCCCTTGCATTTGCGTCTATGGGAGCGCAGATCTCTCCACCACCTGGTCGGGGTCCGTATACATTCAGAATTCACGGCCAAATCTATCACAGTACAACCTCAATGTATCCAGAAAATGGAGCTGCAGAAAAATATGCCCAATTATATATAATAGACACAGCAGAAGCTCTTATGAAACGAATGAATTTTGTAAATAATAAAAAATGTGACCCGAAAATTATGAAAGAACTTGACCTATTAATCCGTGAATTGAACCCATACTACGAAGCATTTATGATGCTAAAAGAACTTGAAGAATTAGAAATTACGAAATCCAAACAGACAAACCAACATGTTCCGGAAATCAGCTTGTGGATATGCGCAGATCGAAATAAAGACAAACGACGTTATAATATACCAACTAGTAACGAAGTTGCAGTGGTCTTCAGTTCGACCGATGGAGAACCGCCCGTAAACAGAGATATCTGTATACATCCAAGAGGACAAGGCAGTGTTAGAATAAATCAATTTAGTGAAAATTGTGATCCAATGGTATATCCATTGCTATTCCCACATGGAGATAAAGGATGGGGGATACATATGAAACAGGCTGACGGAATAAAGAAAGTGTCTCCACTACAATTTTATATGAATCGTTTGGCAGATCGAAGCCACTTCAATCCCTGTTTACAATCTGGTAAATTAACTCAACAGTTCATAGTTGATGCATACGTTAAAGTGGAAAGCGAAAGATTAAATTATATTCGTCAAAATCAGACAAGTCTACGAGTGGAACTATACAGCGGACTCATGGACCACATAAATAATCTTGCAGCAGCTGAAGGAGCGAAGCCGGGAACAATGATTATTTTACCTTCTACATTTCAGGGAGGCAGCCGATTCATGCAAAAGATGTACCAAAATGCCATGGCAATCGTACGTGAATTTGGCAAACCGGATTTATTTATTACAGTGACGTGCAATCCCAAATGGACAGAAATTGCAGATCAGCTCAAAGAAGGCCAAACAGCATCAGATAGACCAGACATAGTTGCTCGGGTATTTAATGGGAAAATCAAGAGTATGATTAATGAATTCATGAAAGACGACATATTTGGAAAAGTTGTAGCGTACGTATATGTAATAGAATTTCAAAAGCGAGGACTACCACATATGCACATACTTTTGACACTTGATGAAAAAGACAAAATTAGAAACAAAAATGAAATTGACTCCTTGGTGAGCGCCGAAATACCAGACGAAGACAACGAATCCGATTTGTATCAACTTATAAAAACACACATGATACATGGACCGTGTGGAATATTAAATAAAAATTCACCGTGTATGAATGATAATAAATGTTCAAAAAATTATCCCAAAACTTTCCAAGACGAAACACGAGAAAATGTGAATGGATACCCACTTTACAGAAGACGAAATAATGGTGCAAAAATTGAAATTTTGTGGAAAAACGGCACAGTAAAACATACAGTAGATAATAGGTGGATTGTACCATACAATCCATATCTGAGCAAAAAGTACAAGACCCACATAAATATAGAAATTTGTTCCTCTGTGAAGAGTATAAAATACATATGCGATTACCTGTGTAAAGGACATGACTGTGCAACTGTTAAATTGGGCAAAGTAAACAACAATAAAACAGTTCAATGGGATGAAATTAATGGATATTTAGATGCCAGATTTGTTTCACCTCCAGAGAGTTGCTGGAGATTGTTAGAATATGTTTTACAGGATAAGTCACACACAGTATTTGAACTAGCTGTTCATTTGAAAAACCAGCAAGCTGTAGTGTTTGTACCAGGACAAGAAAAGAAGGCAATTGATAGAGCTGCGAAACGAAACACAAGTCTTACCGCTTGGTTTTCGTTAAATCAGACTGACAATGCTGCACGTCAATTTTATTACATGGACATCCCGAAACATTACGTCTTTACTAATGACAAGGAATGGAAATTCCGTCAAAGAGAAACTAAACCAATAATTGGTAGAATAATTTCTGTAAGCCCAAAAGACATTGAGAGATTTCATCTAAGATTATTGTTAATTCATGTAACGGGTGCAAAAAATTACGATGATTTAAAAACTGTAGACGGTGTCATATATAATACTTTTCAGGAGGCTGCTAGAGCCAAAGGTTTACTAGCCAATGATGAAGAATGCCAGAAATGTTTACAAGAAGCGGTACTCGATAAATTCCCCAGACAATTGAGAGAATTATTTGCTTACTTGATTTGTTTTCACACAACGTGTAATGCTATTTTATTGTGGGAAAATTTTAAAGACGATTTGGCAGAAGACTATCTAAAACACGAAACCAGGAACGTTGCAGAAAGTAAATGTTTAAAACAAATCGAGCAAATATTATTAATGCAAGGTTTCCAGCTCAAAGATTTTGGCCTTCCGGAACCAGATGATGTAGGCGCTATAGATCCGGATGAGGTCATTGATATCGTTGCCGAACGATTAGAGGGCGAAAATAATTCTGCATTATTTAATAATGAACAGAAAGAAATTTTAAAACTGATTCTGACCGCTGTAAGAGACGAAAAATGTCAAAATCGATATTTCTTTGTTGACGGCCCAGGCGGAACCGGTAAAACATTCTTATACAATACAATAATAAGTATATTAAGAGGGGAAGGTCTAACAGTATTAGCTGTAGCCTGGACAGGAATTGCGGCAATATTGTTGAAAGGAGGACGTACAGTTCATTCAACTTTTAAATTACCTGTACCAATTAATGAAACCAGCGTATGTAAAGTAAAAGGAAACAGTACAACGGGAAAACTATTAAAACAAGCTTCTGTAATAATTTGGGACGAAGTAACAATGGCACCTTCACACGCACTGAAAGCTGTAGATTTAATTCTAAAAGATTTGATGGATACAAACATACCATTCGGGGGTAAAACGGTATTACTAGGAGGCGATTTCCGTCAGTGTCTACCAATTGTTAAACATACAAATCATAGAACAGCAATAATAGAAATTTCAATGTTGCACAGTACTCTTTGGCCCTTATTCGAGAAGCGCTCACTGACTCAAAATATGAGAGTGAATAAGAATGAAATAGAGTTTTCCAAATATCTACTGAAAGTAGGAAACGGTTTGGAAGAAGACATTTTAATCCCGGCTAAATGTATAACAGTAGGTTCGTTAGCTGACGCAATTTTTGGAAAGGACAATATATTACCAGGGAATATTTACGAATTTATTAATCGCGCTATATTGTCACCAAAGAACGAAGATACAATGAAATTGAATGATTTAGTACTAAATAAAATAGTGGGTTCAAGTAAAATATACTACAGCGCCGATTCTGCAGAGTGCGATGACACTAATAAAATGAATTATCCTACTGAACTTTTAACAAACAAACACCCACTGGTCTTCCACCGCATAAATTGATTTTGAAAGTAGGAGCAATTGTCATGCTATTACGGAACATGAACCCCAAACGTGGATTATGCAATGGTACAAGACTAATAGTTAAACAGATGAAACAAAATTATTTAGATTTAGAAGTCGTTACAGGACAAAATAAAGGAAATAGAGTATTTTTACCACGAATTGATCTCACGCCAACTGATAGTAATTTACCATTTATTCTAAAACGCAGACAATTTCCTATAACACTTGCCTTTTCCATGACAATAAATAAGTCGCAGGGACAAACTTTTGATTATGTGGGAATAAATTTAGAACGACCAGTTTTTACTCACGGACAGTTATATGTAGCGATGTCAAGAGTCAGATCATTCGACAATTTAAAAATAAAATTACAAGAGGAGACAATAAATAGAGATGGAGACGGAAAGACCAAAAATATAGTTTTCACAGAAATCTTATCTTAAAAAATTAGTAAGATTCGAAGATCTCATTTCATTGGTTGAAGCTGTTTGGAACGGTGCGGTATTTTGCTACCGATAACTGAACCTAATATACAGCATAAAAGATGATTTTAAAGCGGATGATAATTTATGCAAATTGGAAAGGATTTAACAAAAAGGGAACTTTTCGCAAAGGATAACTTAGACATATTGAAAGGGACACAAATTGTTTTGGAAAGGATTTGAGAGAAGAGGATTTTTATGCGGCGGATAATTGAAATTGAAATTCTACGTGGCATATTGATGCGGTTTGCGGTTTATACATGGATTGGGCTTTTATAATATTTTAATAGACAAGATAGGATATTTAACGCTGTGGGAACGGTGCGGTATTTTGCTACCGATAACTGAACCTAATATACAGCATAGAAGAGGATTTTAAAGCAAATGATAATTTAGGTAAATTGGAAAGGATTTAACAAAAAAGGAACTTTTCGCAAAGGATAAATTAGACAAATTGAAAGGGACACAAATTGTTTTGGAAAGGATTTGAGAGAAGAGGATTTTTATGCGGCGAATAATTGAAATTGAAATTCTACGTGGCGTATTGATGCGGTTTGCGGTTTATACATGGATTGGGCTTTTATAATATTTTAATAGACAAGATAGGATATTTAATGCTGTGGGAACGGTGCGGTATTTTGCTACCGATAACTGAACCTAATATACAGCATAGAAGAGGATTTTAAAGCAAATGATAATTTAGGAAAATTGGAAAGGATTTAATAAAAAAGGAACTTTTCGCAAAGGATAAATTAGACAAATTGAAAGGGACACAAATTGTTTTGGAAAGTATTTGAGAGAAGAGGATTTTTATGCGGCGGATAATTGAAATTGAAATTCTACGTGGCGTATTGATGCGGTTTGCGGTTTATACATGGATTGGGCTTTTATAATATTTTAATAGACAAGATAGGATATTTAATGCTGTGGGAACGGTGCGGTATTTTGCTACCGATAACTGAACCCAACGTACAGCAAAAGATAGTAGTGTAGGTATAGAAGAGGATTTTATTGTGGAGATTAATTTAGGCAAATTGGAATGGATTTAACACAAGAGGAATTTTTCGCGAAGGATAACAACGGAAATAAACTAGTCTTGGAAAGTATTTGGGAGAAGAGGATTTCGGCTCGCGTGCGGTGTTATATAAAATTGCAACTCAGTTAGGTACAAAATAACAGCTTTAATTTTTCAGGTATCCTAAATGCTTTCCCAACCTTTACATCCTTCAATCCCATCCCTCCCTGGCAAGAGAATGCTCCCACCTCCACGTGGTTCTTGCTGGACATTTGTGTAATTTCATGTATGCAAAAGACTGAGAGGAGCACAGTAATAAATTAAAAATGATCTCTCTTACGTATAATTGGAATACCCATGTATATTATATTTAAAGTTATCATGTTTGCAGAGTAGTTTGAAGGAATAAAATTAATATGAGAAGTATTGTACATTATTTTGTTGCAACTCAAAAAAATTTATGCTATATAATATAGTTAAAATATGGTGGCGGATAAATGTCAAATTTTTAGAAAAATAGATTGCTAATCATTGTTTTGTTTTAAGTAGATCAATATTTATAAAATAAACGAATTTGGACAGGTGAAGTTTGTTATAATGTATTTTTTCCGATATATATATATATATATATATATATATATATATATATATATATATATATATATATATATATATATATATATATATATATATATATATATATATATATATATATATATATATATATATAACCTGAAACAATGAGCATGGTAAGGCACATTGTGCCGAACCATCTATTCCATCAAAAATGAAACAAAAAGAATCCTGTTCGCCATACAATACCAATCGTTTTTCTCCTGTTAAACGATTATAACTACATAAGTTTCGTAATATTTTTTAGAGATGGCGGAGCCCTAGCTGAGACACCCGCCGTAGGCGGGGGTCGACGCTAGTCCAAATACTATTTTGGCTAATCGGGGCCTATATATCTATCTATCTATAGATTCATCACGCAACTTTGCCAATTTCTAGAGCTCAGACGGATTCATGGATTTGAGTGAAACCTTCATAGATATTTAGAGTGTGGTTAGGATTAGGTCTTTTTGATGATTTCAAAATTTTCCTGCACACGATGTGCGAGAAAACTTGAAAAAACATGCATTTTTGGGCCAAAATCAACGAAGAGTGTGGCGGCCGTGGAATTTTTAAGATGAACGTCTATGACAGTTTGTCATTTTTGACAGTTCAGTTTAAAATTTTAAATATAAATTATATTAATTGTAGACAAGTTGGAGAAGTTTTGTAAATTTATCTGTGTTTAGAATAAATGAACAAACGTATTTGATATTATGCAAATTTTTTAAACGTTAATTTAAATTTTTTTGAAATGTGGAATAAAACTTTTTGCTTTGATTGTATATTGACGTCCTTAGAAAAGTGGGTGTTACACGATTAAATTTAGTAAAAATAAAGTAAAACCGCAGAATTTGAAGCTAATGTAGGATGCAAATTATTATTGACTGTAGATACTTTTAAAAAGACAAGATGGCAATAGAAGTATCAGATTGACAGAAGTCTTTATTACATGATCAAATATTAATGTAAATTGTGTTTGATTTAATTATTTGTTTAAATCACTTTATTGGGTATCAAAAGAAATGTCTCGAAAAGACGAGATAAATGATTACATAAAAAAAGGAAGTTGACCGATTGTCGATTGTTTTTCTAAAAGTCATCAAAAATATATCGTGTTTGGTATCAAATGAAAAGTCTTGAAAAATATTTCTAACGATTTGTGAAAAATATGGAACGACTGATAGTATTTTTTTTTTTTTGTAAGTGAAATGAAATAAAATACGATGGGCCATTGTTTTTTTCTAAAAATTCATGGAAACCTGACATGTGGGGTATCAAGTGAAATTTTCTAAAAGTGGGAAGTTGCAGAATGTAGTGATGACCCATTTTAAAACAAATCATTACGATTGTCAATTGTTTTCATAAAAATGCTTAGAACACTAATTTATGAAGTATTAAATGAAATTTTTGAATAACAGGAAATGAAAGACAGCAGTGACGAAATTTTTTTATTCCAAATCGTTACGACCGGCACTTGTTTTTTTGTTTTATTTCATAGAAACCTGACTTGTGGGGTATTAAATGAAATGTTTTAGGAGCAGTAAGTTGAGGAACGTTAGTGAGGAAGATTCATTATCACAAATCATTACGACCGGCAATTGTTTTTGTAGAAATTACTAGAAAGCTAACTTATAGGGTATTCAATAAAAAACACGCAACATCCTCTTATGGAAATCACTCAAATTTCCACAATGGTAGACATCCAACTTCCGTTAATGGAAAATATGCAATTTTCTTCAGTGCTAATAGCACAACTTTCCTCAATGGAAAATACATAACTTCCCTCAATGGAAAGCGCACAACTTCCTCAATGGAAAATATACAACTTTTTACAATGGTAAACACATAACTACCCTCAATGGAATATACACAAATTCCTTCAATGGAAAACACACAACTTCCCTCTATGAAAATCACTCAACTTTCCATAATGGTAAACATCCAACTTCCCTCAATGGAAAATACGCAATTTTATTCAGTGGTAAACACACAACTTCCATCAATGGAAAACACACTCTTTCCTCAATGAAAAACATGGGAGACACACAACTTCTGGGAGACACGAAAATTCCAATAGTGACATGGAAGCGAAGAACAAAGTTATGATATTCGTCAATGTTAGTGATATGAAAGCGAGGAACGAAGTGACGAGCTTTCTTCTCCAATTTAGTTACATGAAAGGGAGGAATGACCTTTCTTCACCAATTGCATGGTCTCATATGAGATATTATTAACAAAGCACTATGTTTCATTATCCCATACTTTTAGTTGGACCCTAAATTAAATTGAAATCTTCTTCAGGGTCGAGGAGCGTAGGGATTAGATATGCGAAGAAGGCCGAACCACTATACAGTACTAATAACATTTCTCCTATTATATTATTATAACTACATAAGTTTTGTGAGATTTTTAGAGATGGCGGAGCCCTAGCTGAGACCCCCGCCGTAGGCGGGGTCGACGCTAGTAAAATAGCTGTTTTCAGCTTGCAAAAACATACAAAATGCTGTTTTCATGTATTTAAACTGTCATATTTATGTATATGTCGTGTGTAATGGCTTATGTTTGCAAAATCAAGATAAAATAGCCAGCTTGCAAAAAAATACAAAATGCTGTTTTCAAGTATTTAAACTATCATATTCATGTTTCTGTCGTGTATAATGGCTAATGTTGGTGAAATCAAGATAAAACTGCTGTTTTATGCATGCAAAAATATACAAAATGATGTTTTCAAACATACAAAACACCGTTTTTAAGTATACAAACTGTCATATTCATGTATATGTCGTGTGTAATGGCTTATGTTTGCAAAATCAAGATAAAATAGCTGTTTTTAGCTTGCAAAAATATACAAAATGATGTTTTCAAGTATTTAAACTCTCATATTCATGTTTCTGTCGTGTATAATGGCTAATGTTGGTGAAATCAAGATAAAATTGCTGTTTTAAGCATGTAAATAATACAAAACAACGTTTATAAGTATACAAACTGTCATATTCATGTACATGTCGTGTGTAATGGCTTATGTTTGCAAAATCAAGATAAAATAGCTGTTTTCAGCTTGCAAAAACATACAAAATGCTGTTTTCATGTATTTAAACTGTCATATTAATGTATATGCCGTGTGTAATGGCTTAAGTTTGCAAAATCAAGATAAAATAGCTGTTTTCAGCTTGCAAAAACATACAAAATGCTGTTTTCAAGTATTTAAACTGTCATATTCATGTTTCTGTCGTGTATAATGGCTAAAGTTGGTGAAATCAAGATAAAACTGCTGTTTTAAGCATGCAAAAGCATACAAAACACCGTTTTTAGGAATACAAACTGTCATATTCATGTATATGTCGTGTGTAATGGCTTATGTTTGCAAAATCAAGATAAAATAGCTGTTTTCAGCTTGCAAAAACATACAAAATGCTGTTTTCAAGTATTTAAACTGTCATATTCATGTTTCTGTCTTGTATAATGGCTAATGTTGGTGAAATCATGATAAAATTGCAGTTTTAAGCATGCAAAAGCATACAAAACACCGTTTTTAAGTATAAAAACTGTCATATTCATGTATATGTCGTGTGTAATGGCTTATGTTTGCAAAATCAATATAAAATTGCTGTTTTCAGCTTGCAAAAACATACAAAATGCTGTTTTCAAGTATTTAAACTGTCATATTCATGTTTCTGTCGCGTATAATGGCTAATGTTGGTGAAATCAAGATAAAATTGCTGTTTTAAGCATGCAAAAGCATACAAAACACCGTTTTAAGTATACAAACTGTCATAGTCATGTAAATGTCGTGTGTAATGGCTTATGTTTGCAAAATCAAGATAAAATAGCTGTTTTCAGCTTGCAAAAACATACAAAATGCTGTTTTCAAGTATTTAAACTGTCATATTCATGTTTCTGTCGTGTATAATGGCTAATGTTGGTGAAATCAAGATAAAATTGCAGTTTTAAGAATGCAAAAGCATACAAAACACCGTTTTTAAGTATACAAACTGTCATTATCATGTATATGTCGTGTGTAATGGCTTATGTTTGCAAAATCAAGATAAAATAGCTGTTTTCAGCTTGCAAAAACATACAAAATGCTGTTTTCAAGTATTTAAACTGTCATATTCATGTTTCTTTCGTGTATAATGGCTAATGTTGGTGAAATCAAGATAAAATTGCTGTTTTAAGCATACAGAAGCATACAAAACACTGTTTTCAAGTATACAAACTGTCATGTTCATGTATATGTCGTGTGTAATGGCTTATGTTTACAAAATCAAGATAAAATAGCTGTTTTCAGCTTGCAAAAACATACAAAATTCTGTTTTCAAGTATTTAAACTGTCATATTCATTTTTCTGTCGTGTATAATGGCTAATGTTGGTGAAATCAAAATAACATTGCTGTTTTAAGCGTGCAAAAGCATACAAAACACCGTTTTTAAGTATACAAACTGTCATATTCATGTATATGTCGTGTGTAATGGCTTATGTTTGCAATATCAAGATAAAATAGCTGTTTTCAGCTTGCAAAAACATACAAAATGCTGTTTTCAAGTATTTAAACTGTCATATTCATGTTTCTGTCGTGTATAATGGCTAATGTTGGTGAAATCAAACTAAAATTGCAGTTTTAAGCACGCAAAAGCATACAAAACACCGTTTTTAAGTATACAAACTGTCATATTCATGTATATGTCGTGTGTAATGGCTTATGTTTGCAAAATCAAGATAAAATAGCTGTTTTCAGCTTGCAAAAACATACAAAATGCTGTTTTCAAGTATTTAAACTGTCATATTCATGTTTCTGTCGTGTATAATGGCTAATGTTCATGAAATCAAGATAAAATTGCTGTTTTAAGCATACAGAAGCATACAAAACACTGTTTTTAAGTATACAAACTGTCATGTTCATGTATATGTCGTGTGTAATGGCTTATGTTTGCAAAATCAAGATAAAATAGCTGTTTTCAGCTTGCAAAAACATACAAAATGCTGTTTTCAAGTATTTTAACTGTCATATTCATGTTTCTGTCGTGTATATTGGCTAATGTTGGTGAAATCAAGATAAAACTGCTGTTTTATGCATGCAAAAGCATACAAAACACCGTTTTTAAGTATACAAACTGTCATATTCATGTATATGTCGTGTGTAATGGCTTATGTTTGCAAAATCAAGATAAAATAGCTGTTTTTAGCTTGCAAAAATATACAAAATGATGTTTTCAAGTATTTAAACTCTCATATTCATGTTTCTGTCGTGTATAATGGCTAATGTTGGTGAAATCAAGATAAAATTGCTGTTTTAAGCATGTAAATAATACAAAACAACGTTTTTAAGTATACAAACTGTCATATTCATGTACATGTCGTGTGTAATGGCTTATGTTTGCAAAATCAAGATAAAATAGCTGTTTTCAGCTTGCAAAAACATACAAAATGCTGTTTTCAAGTATTTAAACTGTCATATTCATGTTTCTGTCGTGTATAATGGCTAATGTTGGTGAAATCAAGATTAAATTGCTGTTTTAGGCATGCAAAAGCATACAAAACACTGTTTTTGAGTATACAAACTGTCATTCATGTATATGTCGTGTGTAATGGCTTATGTTTGCAAAATCAAGATAAAATAGCTGTTTTCAGCTTGCAAAAACATACAAAATTCTGTTTTCAAGTATTTAAACTGTCATATTCATTTTTCTGTCGTGTATAATGGCTAATGTTGGTGAAATCAAAATAACATTGCTGTTTTAAGCGTGCAAAAGCATACAAAACACCGTTTTTAAGTATACAAACTGTCATATTCATGTATATGTCGTGTGTAATGGCTTATGTTTGCAAAATCAAGATAAAATAGCTGTTTTCAGCTTGCAAAAACATACAAAATGCTGTTTTCAAGTATTTAAACTGTCATATTCATGTTTCTGTCGTGTATAATGGCTAATGTTGGTGAAATCAAGATAAAATTGCTGTTTTAAGCATACAGAAGCATACAAAACACTGTTTTCAAGTATACAAACTGTCATGTTCATGTATATGTCGTGTGTAATGGCTTATGTTTACAAAATCAAGATAAAATAGCTGTTTTCAGCTTGCAAAAACATACAAAATTCTGTTTTCAAGTATTTAAACTGTCATATTCATTTTTAACCCTACACCTAACGGTAAAGGGGTATTTGACTATATATATAATATATTCATTTTTCTGTCGTGTATAATGGCTAATGTTGGTGAAATCAAAATAACATTGCTGTTTTAAGCGTGCAAAAGCATACAAAACACCGTTTTTACGTATACAAACTGTCATATTCATGTATATGTCGTGTGTAATGGCTTATGTTTGCAATATCAAGATAAAATAGCTGTTTTCAGCTTGCAAAAACATACAAAATGCTGTTTTCAAGTATTTAAACTGTCATATTCATGTTTCTGTCGTGTATAATGGCTAATGTTGGTGAAATAAAACTAAAATTGCAGTTTTAAGCACGCAAAAGCATACAAAACACCGTTTTTAAGTATACAAACTGTCATATTCATGTATATGTCGTGTGTAATGGCTTATGTTTGCAAAATCTAGATAAAATAGCTGTTTTCAGCTTGCAAAAACATACAAAATGCTGTTTTCAAGTATTTAAACTGTCATATTCATGTTTCTGTCGTGTATAATGGCTAATGTTGGTGAAATCAAGATAACATTGCTGTTTTAAGCATGCAAAAGCATACAAAACACCGTTTTTAAGTATACAAACTGTCATATTCATATATATGTCGTGTGGAATGGCTTATGTTTGCAAAATCAAGATAAAATAGCTGTTTTCAGCTTGCAAAAACATACAAAATGCTGTTTTCAAGTATTTAAACTGTAATATTCATTTTTCTGTCGTGTATAATGGCTAATGTTGGTGAAATCAAGATAAAATTGCAGTTTTAAGCATGCAAAAGCATACAAAACACCATTTTTAAGTATAAAAACTGTCATATTCGTGTATATGTCGTGTGTAATGGCTTATGTTTGCAATATCAAGATAAAATAGCTGCTTTCAGCTTGCAAAAGCATACAAAATGCTGTTTTCAAGTATTTAAACTGTCATATTCATGTTTCTGACGTGTATAATGGCTAATGTTGGTGAAATCAAGATAAAATTGCAGTTTTATGCATGCAAAAGCATACAAAACACCGTTTTTAAGTATACAAACTGTCATATTCATGTATATGTCGTGTGTATTGGCTTATGTTTGCAAAATCAAGATAAAATAGCTGTTTTCAGCTTGCAAAAGCATACAAAATGCTGTTTTCAAGTATTTGAACTGTCATATTCATGTTTCTGACGTGTATAATGGCTAATGTTGGTGAAATCAAGATAAAACTGCTGTTTTAAGCATTCAAAAGCATACAAAACACCGTTTTTAGGTATACAAACTGTCATATTCATGTATATGTCGTGAGTAATGGCTTATGTTTGCAAAATCACGATAAAATAGCTGTTTTCAGCTTGCAAAAACATACAAAATGCAGTTTTTAAGTATTTAAACTGTCATATTCATGTTTCTGTCGTGTATAATGTCTAATGTTGGTGAAATCAAGATAAAATTGCAGTTTTAAGCATGCAAAAGCATACAAAACACCGTTTTTAAGTATAAAAACTGTCATATTCACGTATATGTAGTGTGTAATGGCTTATGTTTGCAAAATCAAGATAAAATTGCTGTTTTGAGCTTGCAAAAACATACAATATGCTGTTTTCAAGTATTTAAACTGTCATATTCATGTTTCTGTCGGGTATAATGGCTAATGTTGGTGAAATCAAGATAAAATTGCTGTTTTATGCATGCAAAAGCATACAAAACACCGTTTTTAAGTATACAAACTGTCATAGTCATGTAAATGTCGTGTGTAATGGCTTATGTTTGCAAAATCAAGATAAAATTGCTGTTTTCAGCTTGCAAAAACATACAAAATGCTGTTTTCAAGTATTTAAACTGTCATATTCATGTTTCTGTCGTGTATAATGGCTAATGTTCATGAAATCAAGATAAAATTGCTGTTTTAAGCATACAGAAGCATACAAAACACTGTTTTTAAGTATACAAACTGTCATGTTCATGTATATGTCGTGTGTAATGGCTTATGTTTGCAAAATCAAGATAAAATAGCTGTTTTCAGCTTGCAAAAACATACAAAATGCTGTTTTCAAGTATTTTAACTGTCATATTCATGTTTCTGTCGTGTATATTGGCTAATGTTGGTGAAATCAAGATAAAACTGCTGTTTTATGCATGCAAAAGCATACAAAACACCGTTTTTAAGTATACAAACTGTCATATTCATGTATATGTCGTGTGTAATGGCTTATGTTTGCAAAATCAAGATAAAATAGCTGTTTTTAGCTTGCAAAAATATACAAAATGATGTTTTCAAGTATTTAAACTCTCATATTCATGTTTCTGTCGTGTATAATGGCTAATGTTGGTGAAATCAAGATAAAATTGCTGTTTTAAGCATGTAAATAATACAAAACAACGTTTTTAAGTATACAAACTGTCATATTCATGTACATGTCGTGTGTAATGGCTTATGTTTGCAAAATCAAGATAAAATAGCTGTTTTCAGCTTGCAAAAACATACAAAATGCTGTTTTCAAGTATTTAAACTGTCATATTCATGTTTCTGTCGTGTATAATGGCTAATGTTGGTGAAATCAAGATTAAATTGCTGTTTTAGGCATGCAAAAGCATACAAAACACTGTTTTTAAGTATACAAACTGTCATATTCATGTATATGTCGTGTGTAATGGCTTATGTTTGCAAAATCAAGATAAAATAGCTGTTTTCAGCTTGCAAAAACATACAAAATTCTGTTTTCAAGTATTTAAACTGTCATATTCATTTTTCTGTCGTGTATAATGGCTAATGTTGGTGAAATCAAAATAACATTGCTGTTTTAAGCGTGCAAAAGCATACAAAACACCGTTTTTAAGTATACAAACTGTCATATTCATGTATATGTCGTGTGTAATGGCTTATGTTTGCAAAATCAAGATAAAATAGCTGTTTTCAGCTTGCAAAAACATACAAAATGCTGTTTTCAAGTATTTAAACTGTCATATTCATGTTTCTGTCGTGTATAATGGCTAATGTTGGTGAAATCAAGATAAAATTGCTGTTTTAAGCATACAGAAGCATACAAAACACTGTTTTCAAGTATACAAACTGTCATGTTCATGTATATGTCGTGTGTAATGGCTTATGTTTACAAAATCAAGATAAAATAGCTGTTTTCAGCTTGCAAAAACATACAAAATTCTGTTTTCAAGTATTTAAACTGTCATATTCATTTTTCTGTCGTGTATAATGGCTAATGTTGGTGAAATCAAAATAACATTGCTGTTTTAAGCGTGCAAAAGCATACAAAACACCGTTTTTACGTATACAAACTGTCATATTCATGTATATGTCGTGTGTAATGGCTTATGTTTGCAATATCAAGATAAAATAGCTGTTTTCAGCTTGCAAAAACATACAAAATGCTGTTTTCAAGTATTTAAACTGTCATATTCATGTTTCTGTCGTGTATAATGGCTAATGTTGGTGAAATCAAACTAAAATTGCAGTTTTAAGCACGCAAAAGCATACAAAACACCGTTTTTAAGTATACAAACTGTCATATTCATGTATATGTCGTGTGTAATGGCTTATGTTTGCAAAATCTAGATAAAATAGCTGTTTTCAGCTTGCAAAAACATACAAAATGCTGTTTTCAAGTATTTAAACTGTCATATTCATGTTTCTGTCGTGTATAATGGCTAATGTTGGTGAAATCAAGATAACATTGCTGTTTTAAGCATGCAAAAGCATACAAAACACCGTTTTTAAGTATACAAACTGTCATATTCATATATATGTCGTGTGGAATGGCTTATGTTTGCAAAATCAAGATAAAATAGCTGTTTTCAGCTTGCAAAAACATACAAAATGCTGTTTTCAAGTATTTAAACTGTAATATTCATTTTTCTGTCGTGTATAATGGCTAATGTTGGTGAAATCAAGATAAAATTGCAGTTTTAAGCATGCAAAAGCATACAAAACACCATTTTTAAGTATAAAAACTGTCATATTCGTGTATATGTCGTGTGTAATGGCTTATGTTTGCAATATCAAGATAAAATAGCTGCTTTCAGCTTGCAAAAGCATACAAAATGCTGTTTTCAAGTATTTGAACTGTCATATTCATGTTTCTGACGTGTATAATGGCTAATGTTGGTGAAATCAAGATAAAACTGCTGTTTTAAGCATTCAAAAGCATACAAAACACCGTTTTTAGGTATACAAACTGTCATATTCATGTATATGTCGTGAGTAATGGCTTATGTTTGCAAAATCACGATAAAATAGCTGTTTTCAGCTTGCAAAAACATACAAAATGCAGTTTTTAAGTATTTAAACTGTCATATTCATGTTTCTGTCGTGTATAATGTCTAATGTTGGTGAAATCAAGATAAAATTGCAGTTTTAAGCATGCAAAAGCATACAAAACACCGTTTTTAAGTATAAAAACTGTCATATTCACGTATATGTAGTGTGTAATGGCTTATGTTTGCAAAATCAAGATAAAATTGCTGTTTTGAGCTTGCAAAAACATACAATATGCTGTTTTCAAGTATTAAAACTGTCATATTCATGTTTCTGTCGGGTATAATGGCTAATGTTGGTGAAATCAAGATAAAATTGCTGTTTTATGCATGCAAAAGCATACAAAACACCGTTTTTAAGTATACAAACTGTCATAGTCATGTAAATGTCGTGTGTAATGGCTTATGTTTGCAAAATCAAGATAAAATAGCTGTTTTCAGCTTGCAAAAACATACAAAATGCTGTTTTCAAGTATTTAAACTGTCATATTCATGTTTCTGTCGTGTATAATGGCTAATGTTGGTGAAATCAAGATATAATTGCAGTTTTAAGAATGCAAAAGCATACAAAACACCGTTTTTAAGTATACAAACTGTCATTATCATGTATATGTCGTGTGTAATGGCTTATGTTTGCAAAATCAAGATAAAATAGCTGTTTTCAGCTTGCAAAAACATACAAAATGCTGTTTTCAAGTATTTAAACTGTCATATTCATGTTTCTGTCGGATATAATGGCTAATGTTGGTGAAATCAAGATAAAATTGCTGTTTTAAGCATGCAAAAGCATACAAAACACCGTTTTTAAGTATACAAACTGTCATAGTCATGTAAATGTCGTGTGTAATGGCTTATGTTTGCAAAATCAAGATAAAATAGCTGTTTTCAGCTTGCAAAAACATACAAAATGCTGTTTTCAAGTATTTAAACTGTAATATTCATTTTTCTGTCGTGTATAATGGCTAATGTTGGTGAAATCAAGATAAAATTGCAGTTTTAAGCATGCAAAAGCATACAAAACACCGTTTTTAAGTATACAAACTGTCATATTCATGTATATGTCGTGTGTAATGGCTTATGTTCGCAAAATAAAGATAAAATAGCTGTTTTCAGCTTGCAAAAACAAACAAAATACTGTTTTCAAGTATTTAAACTGTCATATTCATGTTTCTGTCGTGTATAATGGCTAAAGTTGGTGAAATCAAGATAAAATTGCTGTTTTAAGCATACAGAAGCATACAAAACACTGTTTTTAAATATACAAACTGTCATGTTCATGTATATGTCGTGTGTAATGGCTTATGTTTGCAATATCAAAATAAAATAGCTGTTTTCAGCTTGCAAAAACATACAAAATGCTGTTTTCAAGTATTTAAACTGTCATATTCATGTTTCTGTCGTGAATAATGGCTAATGTTGGTAAAATCAAGATAACATTGCTGTTTTAAGCATGCAAAAGCATACAAAACACCGTTTTTAAGTATACAAACTGTCATATTCATGTATATGTCGTGTGTAATGGCTTATGTTTGCAAAATCAAGATAAAATAGCTGTTTTCAGCTTGCAAAAACATACAAAATGCTGTTTTCAAGTATTTAAACTGTTATATTCATTTTTCTGTCGTGTATAATGGCTAATGTTAATGAAATCAAGATAGAATTGCAGTTTTAAGCATGCAAAAGCATACAAAACACCGTTTTTAAGTATAAAAACTGTCATATTCGTGTATATGTCGTGTGTAATGGCTTATGTTTGCAATATCAAGATAAAATAGCTGCTTTCAGCTTGCATAAGCATACAAAATGCTGTTTTCAAGTATTTGAACTGTCATATTCATGTTTCTGACGTGTATAATGGCTAATGTTGGTGAAATCAAGATAAAATTGCAGTTTTATGCATGCAAAAGCATACAAAACACCGTTTTTAAGTATACAAACTGTCATATTCATATATATGTCGTGTGGAATGGCTTATGTTTGCAAAATCAAGATAAAATAGCTGTTTTCAGCTTGCAAAAACATACAAAATGCTGTTTTCAAGTATTTAAACTGTAATATTCATTTTTCTGTCGTGTATAATGGCTAATGTTGGTGAAATCAAGATAAAATTGCAGTTTTAAGCATGCAAAAGCATACAAAACACCATTTTTAAGTATAAAAACTGTCATATTCGTGTATATGTCGTGTGTAATGGCTTATGTTTGCAATATCAAAATAAAATAGCTGCTTTCAGCTTGCAAAAGCATACAAAATGCTGTTTTCAAGTATTTAAACTGTCATATTCATGTTTCTGACGTGTATAATGGCTAATGTTGGTGAAATCAAGATAAAATTGCAGTTTTAAGCATGCAAAAGCATACAAAACACCGTTTTTAAGTATAAAAACTGTCATATTCGTGTATATGTCGTGTATAATGGCTTATGTTTGCAAAATCAAGATAAAATAGCTGTTTTCAGCTTGCAAAAACATACAAAATACTGTTTTCAAGTATTTAAACTGTCATATTCATGTTTCTGTCGTGTATAATGGCTAAAGTTGGTGAAATCAAGATAATATTGCTGTTTTAAGCATACAGAAGCATACAAAACACTGTTTTTAAGTATACAAACTGTCATGTTCATGTATATGTCATGTGTAATGGCTTATGTTTGCAAAATCAAGATAAAATAGCTGCTTTCAGCTTGCATAAGCATACAAAATGCTGTTTTCAAGTATTTGAACTGTCATATTCATGTTTCTGACGTGTATAATGGCTAATGTTGGTGAAATCAAGATAAAATTGCAGTTTTATGCATGCAAAAGCATACAAAACACCGTTTTTAAGTATACAAACTGTCATATTCATGTATATGTCGTGTGTAATGGCTTATGTTTGCAAAATCAAGATAAAATAGCTGTTTTCAGCTTGCAAAAACATACAAAATGCTGTTTTCAAGTATTTAAACTGTCATATTCATGTTTCTGTCGTGTATAATGGCTAATGTTGGTGAAATCAAACTAAAATTGCAGTTTTAAGCACGCAAAAGCATACAAAACACCGTTTTTAAGTATACAAACTGTCATATTCATGTATATGTCGTGTGTAATGGCTTATGTTTGCAAAATCAAGATAAAATAGCTGTTTTCAGCTTGCAAAAACATACAAAATGCTGTTTTCAAGTATTTAAACTGTCATATTCATGTGTCTGTCGTGTATAATGGCTAATGTTGGTAAAATCAAGATAACATTGCTGTTTTAAGCATGCAAAAGCATACAAAACACCGTTTTTAAGTATACAAACTGTCATATTTATGTATATGTCGTGTGTAATGGCTTATGTTTGCAAAATCAAGATAAAATAGCTGTTTTCAGCTTGCAAAAACATACAAAATGCTGTTTTCAAGTATTTAAACTGTTATATTCATTTTTCTGTCGTGTATAATGGCTAATGTTGGTGAAATCAAGATAAAATTGCAGTTTTAAGCATGCAAAAGCATACAAAACACCGTTTTTAAGTATACAAACTGTCATATTCATGTATATGTCGTGTGTAATGGCTTATGTTTGCAAAATCAAGATAAAATAGCTGTTTTAAGCTTGCAAAAACATACAAAACGTAGTTTTAAAATATGTAAACTGTCATATTCATGCTTTTGTCGTGCATAATGGCTAATGTTGGTGAAATCAAGATAAAATTGCTGTTTTTTATTTTATTTTTATTTTATTTAATGAAACCATTCCTACAGAACATAAAGTTCCAATTACAGGATGATTATATAATATAATATTTATAAACCTTGCATAAATATGCAAAGAGATATGAAATACAAAACAAAACCAAACAAAATACATATTAAATTATTAATTAAATAAGCAGCTTATTGTAAATAATATAAAGATATAAACAATCAAATACTCAAATAGAATAATAAAAATTTGAACATATATGAACAAAAAATATTAACATTATTCATAACGAAAAAAGCTTGATACATTATGTTTGAAAACATGAAATGAATTAAAAAATACATCATTGCTAAATGGAATACTATTATATATGGAACACATTTGAAAAATTGGAGATTTCATTTTATAATTTGTTCGTACCATATTAAGTTGAAAAGTTACCTTATTTCTCGTTGTTAAACGAGGTACATTTAAAGGAAGTTTACCAAGTAATGAAGTTTCATTAATAATATTATTAAGCAGTTTATACAAAAATAAGCATGACTGTATTTTTCTGCGAGCATGTAAACAAATTAAATTCACCTCTGACAAAAGTGAGTTATAATTATAATCAAAATTGGGGTACTGATTTTAAAATAACAAAATTTAGCAAAGCGTTTTTGAACTGATTCAAGTTGTAATATATATTTATTATAAATTGGATTCCATACTTGTAGACAGTATTCCAATTTCGATCTCACAAAAGAAAAATATAAACGTTTCAGCGTTGATACATTATAAAAAGATTTACATGAGCGTATAACAAAACCCAGAATTTTACTAGATGACCTAGTGATATAATTAATATGCAAGTGAAAATTTAACTTACAATCAAAAATAACACCTAGGTCTTTATACATTATTACACGATCAAGGAAAGTATTTTCCATTATATAAGAATACGTAAAAACAAATTTTTTCACTAAGTAACTCATCATTTTACATTTGCTGAAGTTAAAAAATAATTTAGAATTTTGAGACCAAGTCAAAAGATTCTCTAAATCTTCTTGTAAAAGAAAACAATCATTTAAAGAATTGATAGTTTTAAAAATTTTTAAATCATCAGCATATAGTAATACTTCAGAATATTTAACAACATTAACAATATCATTTATAAATAGAATAAATAACAGGGGACCAAGATTGGAGCCCTGTGGCACACCGGAAGTAGCAATAAAAGGATCGGAAGTATAATTATTTACTTGAACTGACATTCTACGACCATCTAAATAAGATTTAAGAAGAGAAACAAGATTAGGAGCAAAGTTGAAATTGGCACATAGTTTATGAAGAAGAACATGATGATCGACAGTATCAAAGGCTTTTTTAAAGTCAGTGTAGATAACATCAACCTGTGAATGATCATGAAGAGAATTAAGAATATATTCAGTAAAATTTGCTAAATTTGTGGTTGTAGATTTTCCCTTAACGAAACCGTGTTGATGAACAGAAATAAGGTTTTTGACACTATTGTAAATGTGGGTGTATAGGATAGATTCAAAAATTTTGGATATGTTGGAGAGAATAGCAATAGGGCGATAATTAGATATATCAGTTATATCACCAGATTTATGTATTGGGCAAATAAATGAAGATTTAAGGATATCAGGAAACACACTGTTTTGAAGGGAAAGATCAAATAAATATTTTAAAGGCTCTAGAAAAAGATGGCTACAAGCTTTAATAATATAGGACGAGAGGTTATCAGGACCAGGATTGGGCGTTGGTTTTAATTTTTTAATTGCAGATAAGATGTCATCATCTGAAATAGATAATATATTGATGGAATTGTAGAGACAATTATTATGATAAGTATTGGAAGTTGAATCGTTGGGCATAATATACACATCAGAGAAAAAATCAGCAAAGGCTTTAACTATGGTTGGAGTAGTGGTAAAAGTTTGATTGTTCAAATGCATGGTTCCGGGAATTCGGGGAGTACGTTTTTTATTATTTATATAATTCCAGAAACTATTTGGATTAGAGGCTAGAGTATCCTCAATATTTTTCAAATATTTAGCATGTTCATGTTTTATTTTTGTTTTCGTTAGTGTTCGAAGACGTTTAAATTCATTTAAATAATAATCGTCATTGTGCTTTTTATACAATTTGTGAAATTTATTTTTTTCTCTGATGTGTTTAATAATTTCGGAGTTAAACCATGGGGGATATTTAGGTGGACGTCTAATAGAAATTGGGACGCATTTATCAAATATATTGTAGAGAATATCGTAAAAAATTGAAAAGGCAATGTTTACATCATTATAATTTTTAAGTACATTCCAGTCCACATTCGAAAGTAGCTCATAAAGAAGGTCGAAGTTAGCAGAAGAAAATTTATAAGAAGCGTTGGGATTATAGGTAGACTGAGGAATTTTAGAGTTAAGTTTAAAGGAGATGGAAAGAGCTGGGTGATGGGAGTCTTCATCAACAATAGGATCAATGTCCTTTAAAACAGTGCAGGGTAAATCAGATACAACCACATCCAACAATCTACCAAACGTATTCGTAACCTTATTGTACTGAATTCCATTTACAAAAGATACAAAATTTTCAAAATTTGTTGTTAAATTGTCAGTGTTTAAATGTAGAAATTGACTGTTAAGTTTATTAATGTTAAAATCCGCCACGAGGATGAAATTGTTATCTGACATTGAAAGAAGTGGTTCGAGAGATTCAAAAATATAATTTTGCTGTTGAAGAGAGATAGGGGGAGGTAAATAAATAACTAGTACATAGACAAAGATAGCAGGAGACAAATAAACTTTAACACAAATAAGATCGGCCAAAGAAGTAGGAGGCAATGTTATATTAACAGGGATAGAATTGTATTTATTGTTCACAGCACACAATACACCTCCTCCTCTTTTTCTGCCACTTACAATATTGTCTCTATCTTTTCTGAAAACACTGTATTGAGACGTAAATAATTCTGAAGAATTAACACTCTGATTCAGCCATGTTTCAGTTAAACAAACTATTTCTAAGTTAAGAGATGCAAGGTTATTATAAAAAATTTCGCACTTGGTATTCAAGCCTCTAATATTTTGGTAGTAAATATGAAATGATGACATTACTGTATAAAAATAATTTTTAACAAAGTGTAGAATAAACGTATAAGGTGTATTGGCCTTTTGAGTTAATTGAATAGAGTTTTGAACGGATATATCTTGCAGAAAGTTGCAAAAAAGAACAAAAAAGCTGAGTGTAAAAATAAATTATAATATGTTTATAACAGAGAAAGATAAATAAAGAAATGAAATATATTTCAACTACTAATAGAAACGATGTGAAGTAGTTGACGCTCCCAATGTTTTCCAATAAAAATTAAATTAGTTATTAAATTAAATTAAATCAAGATGTGTTACTTTTTTAATTGTACCAGTAAAATTAGAGAAAATAACACCATCTTTGGACCACACATTTTTATATCCAAATTTCTTAGACGCACGTTGTAAAAGTTCTAATCTCATTTTAGTCAAGTCCTCTTTGATACTTATGTCAGTCCCACGTAAATTTTTACGATTTTGCAAAACTGACATGCGGTATTTATATGAAGTGAATTTTATTATTATTGGTATTGTTTGTAATTGTTGGTAAAATCAACGTAAAATTGCTGTTTTAAGCATGCAAAAGCATACAAAACACCGTTTTTAAGTAAACTGTCATATTCATGTATATGTCGTGTGTAATGGCTTATGTTTGCAGAATCAAGATAAAATAGCTGTTTTCAGCTTGCAAAAACATACAAAATGCTGTTTTCTAGTATTTAAACTGTCATATTCATGTTTCTCTCCTGTATAATGGCTAATGTTGGTGAAATCAAGATAAAATTGCTGTTTTAAGCATGCAAAAGCATTCAAAACACCGTTTTTAAGTATACAAACTGTCATATTCATGTATATGTCGTGTGTAATGGCTTATGTTTGCAAAATCAAGATAAAATAGCTGTTTTCAGCTTGCAAAAACATACAAAATGCTGTTTTCATGTATTTAAACTCTAATATTTATGTTTCTGTCGTGTATGATGGCTAATGGTGAAATCAAGATAAAATTTCTGTTTTAAGCATCCAAAAGCATACAAAACACCGTTTTTAAGTATACACACTGTCATATTCATGTATATGCCGTGTGTAATGGCTTATGTTTGCAAAATCAAGATGAAATAGCTGTTTTCAGCTTGCAAAAACATACAAAATGCTGTTTTCTAGTATTTAAACTGTCATATTCATGTTTCTCTCGTGTATAATGGCTAATGTTGGTGAAATCAAGATAAAATTGCTGTTTTAAGCATGCAAAAGCATTCAAAACACCGTTTTTAAGTATACAAACTGTCATATTCATGTATATGTCGTGTGTAATGGCTTATGTTTGCAAAATCAAGATAAAATAGCTGTTTTCAGCTTGCAAAAACATACAAAATGCTGTTTTCATGTATTTAAACTGTAATATTTATGTATATGTCGTGTGTAATGGCTTATGTTTGCAATATCAAGATAAAATAGCTGTTTTCAGTTTGCAAAAACATACAAAATGCTGTTTTCAAGTATTTAAACAGTCATATTCATGTTTCTGTCGTGTATAATGGCTAATGTTGGTGAAATCAAGATAAAATTGCTGTTTTAAGCATGCAAAAGCATACAAAACACCGTTTTTAAGTATACAAACTGTCTTATTCATGTATATGTCGTGTGTTTGCAAAATCAAGATAAAATAGCTGTTTTCAGCTTGCAAAAACATACAAAATTCTGTTTTCAAGTATTTAAACTGTCATATTCATTTTTCTGTCGTGTATAATGGCTAATGTTGGTGAATTCAAGATAAAATTGCAGTTTTAAGCATGCAAAAGCATACAAAACACCGTTTTTAAGTATAAAAACTGTCATATTCATGTATATGTCGTGTGTAAAAGCTTATGTTTGCAATATCAAGATAAAATAGCTGCTTTCAGCTTCCAAAAACATACAAAATGCTGTTTTCAAGTATTTAAACTGTCATATTCATGTTTCTGTCGTGTATAGTGGCTAATGTTGGTGAAATCAAGATAAAATTGCAGTTTTAAGCACGCAAAAGCATACAAAACACCGTTTTTAAGTATACAAACTGTCATATTCATGTATATGTCGTGTGTAATGGCTTATGTTTGCAAAATCAAGATAAAATAGCTGTTTTAAGCTTGCAAAAACATACAAAATGCTGTTTTCAAGTATTTAAACTGTCATATTCATGTTTCTGTCGTGTATAATGGCTAATGTTGGTGAAATCAAGATAACATTGCTGTTTTAAGCGTGCAAAAGCATACAAAACACCGTTTTTAAGTATACAAACTGTCATATTCATGTATATGTCGTGTGTAATGGCTTATGTTTGCAAAATCAAGATAAAATAGCTGTTTTCAGCTTGCAAAAACATACAAAATGCTGTTTTCAAGTATTTAAACTGTCATATTCATGTTTCTGTCGTGTATAATGGCTAATGTTGGTGAAATCAAGATAAAATTGCTGTTTTAAGCATGCAAAAGCATACAAAACACCGTTTTTAAGTTTACAAACTGTCTTATTCATGTATATGTCGTGTGTAATGGCTTATGTTTGCAAAATCAAGATAAAATAGCTGTTTTCAGCTTGCAAAAACATACAAAATGCTGTTTTCAAGTATTTAAACTGTCATATTCATGTTTCTCTCGTGTATAATGGCTATTGTTGGTGAAATCAAGATAAAATTGCTGTTTTAAGCATGCAAAAGCATTCAAAACACCGTTTTTAAGTATACAAACTGTCATATTCATGTATATGTCGTGTGTAATGGCTTATGTTTGCAAAATCAAGATAAAATAGCTGTGTTCAGCTTGCAAAAACATACAAAATGCTGTTTTCATGTATTTAAACTGTCATATTTATGTATATGTCGTGTGTAATGGCTTATGTTTGCAAAATCAAAATAGAATAGCTGTTTTCAGTTTGCAAAAAAATACAAAATGCTGTTTTCAAGTATTTAAACTGTCATATTGTTGTTTCTGTCGTGTATTATGGCTACTGTTGGTGAAATCAAGATAAAATTGCTGTTTTAAGCATGCAAAAGCATACAAAACACCGTTTTTAAGTATACAAACCGTCATATTCTTGTATATGTCGTATGTAATGGCTTATGTTTGCAAAATCAAGATAAAATAGCTGTTTTCAGCTTGCAAAAACATACAAAATGCTGTTTTCAAGTATTTAAACTGTCATATTCATGTTTCTGTCGTGTATAATGGCTAATGTTGGTGAAATCAAGATAAAATTGCAGTTTTAAGCATGCAAAAGCATACAAAACACCGTTTTTAAGTATACAAACTGTCATATTCATGTATATGTCGTGTGAAATGGCTTATGTTTGCAAAATCAAGATAAAATAGCTGTTTTCAGCTTGCAAAAACATACAAAATGCTGTTTTCAAGTATTTAAACTGTCATATTCATGTTTCTGTCGTGTATAATGGCTAATGTTGGTGAAATCAAAATAACATTGCTGTTTTAAGCGTGCAAAAGCATACAAAACACCGTTTTTAAGTATACAAACTGTCATATTCATGTATATGTCGTGTGTAATGGCTTATGTTTGCAAAATCAAGATATAATAGCTGTTTTCAGCTTGCAAAAACATACAAAATGCTGTTTTCAAGTATTTAAACTGTTATATTCATTTTTCTGTCGTGTATAATGGCTAATGTTGGTGAAATCAAGATAAAATTGCAGTTTTAAGCATGAAAAAGCATACAAAACACCGTTTTTAAGTATAAAAACTGTCATATTCGTGTATATGTCGTGTGTAATGGCTTATGTTTGCAAAATCAAGATAAAATAGCTGTTTTCAGCTTGCAAAAACATACAAAATGCTGTTTTCAAGTATTTAAACTGTCATATTTATTTATTTTATTTATTTATAATCCACCCAACAGGACAAAAGTCCCAATTACAGGGGGATGGAATCAAAAAGCATTACAAATTTATTGTGTAGACACAAATAAGATATTTAAAAATAAATAATAAAACAAATATACAGTAAGAAAACAACAATGAAAAAGAAAACACTTTTACAAAACATAACTAAATGAATTACAATATCAAAACAAAGTTATTGCAATACAATATTAAATTACAAGTGAGATACAGCTGGCAAAAAATAGTAACTAACAAACGTATAAATTTAGAAAAACAGTCTGCAAATATATCTATATCGATTTTAGCAGTTACATCATTGAAAATAGTACATAATTGACGGATAGGAGATTTCATTTCATATTTTCTTCGAGCAAGAGTACACTTAAACATTACTTTATTTCGTGAAGATGTGCGTGGTACAAAAAATGGAATATGTGATAATGTGTTTGAGTCATCAATAATGTTATTTAATAATTTATATAAATATTGACAAGATTGAATTTTTCTACGATTATGTAGGGAAATCAAGCAAAAATTTGATAGAAAGTCGTCATAAGAATAATCATGTCCTGGATAAATTCCAGAAATTTTAAAACTGCAGTACTTAACAAATTTGCGCTGAATTGTTTCAATCGTGTGACAATATTTGCTATAAATCGGATTCCATATTTGAAGAGCGTATTCCAGTTTTGTACGCACAAGTGCAAAGTACAAGGATTTTAGTGAAGAAATGGTTTTAAATGACTGAGTGTTGCGTATAATAAATCCAAGATTTTTATATGACATTTTCACTATTTCATTTACATGCTGGTTAAAAGTTAAATTTTCATCAAATAAAACACCGAGATCTTTATATTGGTGAACTCGATCCAAGGTGTGGGTGTCTATGTAATATGTGAAATCTAATATGGATTTTTTTACATGAAAAGTCATAATTTTGCATTTTGTAAGATTAAAATGTAATCTAGAGGACTTAGACCAAATTAGAACATTATTTAAATCATTTTGCAATTTCATACAATCTTCAAGGGAATTAATTATTTTAAATATTTTCATATCATCAGCATATAGTAACACTTCTGAATCTTTCACACAATCAACAATATCATTAATAAATAAATTAAACAATAAAGGCCCTAAATTTGAACCTTGAGGCACACCGGAAGTAGCGTTGTAGGGATTCGAGAGAAAACTATTGTAGTGAACAAACATTTTACGATCATCTAAATATGATGAAATTAGTTGAAGAAGATCAGTAGAAAAGTTAAAATTGTGCTCAAGTTTGTGTAAGAGAACTTTATGATCAATGGTATCAAAAGCTTTGGTAAAATCTGTGTAGACTACATCTGTTTGTACATTATCATGGAGTGCTTGAACAATATATTCAGTGAAGTTCATTAAATTTGTAGATGTTGATCTTCCTTTAATAAAGCCATGTTGCTGAATCTTGATAAATTGTTTAGTGGCATTGTAAATATACTTATATAGTATAGTTTCATAGATTTTTGAAATGTTAGAGAGGATTGCTATTGGTCGGTAATTAGTGATGCTTGAATTATTACCAGATTTAAAAATAGGAGTAATATGTGAAGTTTTGAGGCAAAGCGGAAAAGTGTTAGTAGAAAGAGAAAGATTGAAAAGAATATAAAGTGGTCTAAGAAATAATTGACTGCATCCTTTTAAAATATAAGCAGGGAAATAGTCCGGGCCAGGATTACGAGAAGGTTTTAGTTTGTTTATTGCTTCAATGATATCATTCTCGGATATATCTGAAATTGATGTTTGGCTACTGTCATTAGCGTATTTTACAGGTAAAATAGGTTCATTATTATCATGTGTGTAGACACTAGAGAAAAAAATCAGCAAAACCCTGGACAATATCAGGGGTATTAGTTAGTTCTTGGTCATGTAAATACATAGTACAGTATTGTTCAGAAGTTATGCCCCATAACCCCTCCACAGGTACCAAAACTGAACTAAAATCCGACAAACGTTCTCGCTAGTCGAATGAGAAAGATAAACGATACGAAATGAAGGACAGATATATAATCCATTGTTTACCTGAAACAGGTAAAAACCTCGTAGAGATTATAAAATTTCACACTTCTGATCTTGCAATATTTTGCAAAATGCAAGTGATTATTGGATGCTGTACACAAGTTCGATGAGGCATCCAAACTTCTTGAAATCTAATAATAATAATAATAACATAATGTAACTAACATCAAATATGTATGACTTATAATAAAATATTTATCAATATAAATACAAATAAGGGCCGATATTTCCATTTACGAATAAAGTATCGAATAAATTAATCGCCGAATAAATAAAAAATGTCGCATCGAAATTATAGCTCAAATGATACTTATTGTTCTAGCTGTCATTTAGTTTTCTGAATATATTGTTAATACCACAATGTTACATGGAAACAAACATTTAAGGCTCTGTTTAATACTCAATGTTGAAAGATCTAAAAGAATTAGCTAACTCCTCGCTATATTATACATTATAAAATCATTTGACGGCATTATTTTGCGAACACTAATTCTTTTGAGCGCAGCGAACAAAGAAATTTAATGTATTTTAAAATACCAAAATATTGACACCATTTTAAGAAGATTAGTGTAACCAATATTCAATAGTCATGTGTTGGTATTATTTTAAAGTGGTCGAAGCAACCGCTGTTGTTTGGAAAGGGTGGAATTTCCAAACTGATGCTAATGACATTTACTTACCCCACTTTGTTTTTAAGTACGCGAACTAGGTATAAATATGTTACATTACATGTAATTTTCATTCGTGGTTCAGTTATTGAGCAATTAGAATATTTTGTGATGGCGAAAATTTCAATGGAGAAGAGAGGAAGAATAATTGCTCTATGGCAAGCAGGGTGGAGTATCGGCGACAATGCAGAAAATCTTCAGATTGATGTAAGTATTTTTTACATTTATAAAATTTGTCCTTATTTAAAAATTTAAACCAGTTAATAATCATTAAAATTATTCCAAATATCATTTGTCAAACTCAAATAATACGACTGTTTGTATGTTTTGTTTCCCATGGCACTCTGGAAATAGTTAGAAATTATGTATTTTATTTTACGTCTATCTCATGATAGAAATAGGTATATCACATCCATAAATTTAGGCTCGGTTCACGAAGCTTTTTAATTTTGAACATTTTACCTAATTACACTATTGCTCTAAAATTAATATATAATAAATTAGAGCAAAATTAAAATATTTAAATTGTATATCCTATAGCTCAAAAAAAAAAAAATAGACACCCGGTATTTGCGAGAGGTGAAAATTCTTTACATTTAATCTAATATAAATATTTTATATTTCAAAGAAAATCCGTTTGGCGTTGGATTCAGCGATACAGAATTGGTGGCCCGTTTCACCTACAAAATCGTCGACGAAGCGGGGCGCCACGCAAACTGAATGTCGTTGCTGTCCAAAATTTGCAACAGGCCGTCAGCGAGACTCCCTTTTGCTCTTCTGCAGATCTAAAGCAGAGACTCGGAGTTAATGCTTCTGCTTTAACCATCAGGAGACGGCTTCAAGAAGTAGGGATCCATTGTAGGAAGGCTGCGACTAAAGTCGAGCTTATGCCAAATCATTTGCGAGCGAGGCTGAATTTTTGTGATATAAATAGAGATTTCAATTGGAATTCTGTTATTTTTTCTGACGAAAAGGTATTTTCATCAGTCGAAGACGTCAAGAAGCCGCTCTGGCGGCCAAACAACTCGCGTCTTCACCCACAACACGTCGTTCCAATCAGAAAGAGTGGGAGAATAAGCGTCGGGTTCTGGGGATGGATGGCGTCTTGGGGCCCTGGTGAGTTAGTGGAAATATCCGGAAAAATGAATGCGGCCTACTACTTAGAAATCTTGGAGGAAGTCATGTTGCCATCAGTAAGGATGTTAATTTCTGATCGCAACTTTTTTTTGTACAGGATAATTCTGCGGTTCATACCGCAAGAATTGTAAAATCCTGGTTTAACGATTACCCGGAAATCACTTTACTCCAGTGGCCTGCTAAGTCACCAGATCCGAACCCCATCGAAAACGTGTGGGCGACAATGGTCCAGAGGGGGACAGGAAATGTTCGAACGAAGGCTGAACTTAAACAAAATGTTCTCCGCGTGTGGGAGGATCTGCGTGGAAGCGAGTACTGCTAGAATTTAATTAATTCGATGCCGCGGCGAGTAGAAGCTGTTATTGAAAATAATGGCTATTGGTGTAAATATTAGGTTTTTTATTTAATTGTATATATTGACGAACTTTTTGTGATATATTTGTTTTGTGATATTTATTTTTGCACTTGTATGATATTAATATATTTGTTGTATAAATTGACGACACTTTTGAACTCCTGTGATATATTTGTTATATACCGCGTGTAGAATTTAAATGTAGAATAGAGGGATCTCAATGATATTTTTTTGAATTTGCTATCAATTTTTACCTACTTACTATACAGCAAAGAAGAAAATACAAAGGTGTTTAGAATTTCAAAATGCATGCAATAGTTACCTAAATGTTAATATTTCACTATATATCAATTAAATTAAAATTAGTATTTATTAAAAAAATTATAATACGACTATAGAAAACTAAACAAAAACAAACAAAAAAATATACATTTCAGAGAACAAATTTATAATTATTTATTACAGTGTTGTATTATTATCTTTAGAAATTTCATAGAAGATTGAAATGATAATGGCGAATTTCAGTGTTCATTTCTTTACATTTCTTTTTAGTAAATAAATAAATATTTCGTTTCTGTTCAATTTTCCATGGCTGTGTTACAATTTTTTTAATAAATATTAATTTTAATTTGATATTTAATACCATGAAGAAACAAAACAGATAAAAATAAGAGAAGAGAAGATACGGGTAAAAGAAGAGAGAGAAATAGGAGAAAAACTAAAAAGACTAGAATATAGACGAACAGAAAGAAAGAGAAGCAAATAAGAATAAGTTTATAATAACAGGCGTGAAAACAGAAGAAAACTAAAGGAAGAAGTTGGAAAATTCAATAACCAACTCGATATCAATGTAAAGATTATTTTTTATTATTATTATTATTTATAGCAATATCAAAAATATAACACTGAAATCTCTATATGCTACATTTCAATACTACATCCGGTATATTGGCGACACAGTAACAAACAATATTTTTGTAGTTGTTTTATATTTCGTCCATTAATATTTTTAGTTATCAGATAATTTGAATTTAATATGTAGTTGAATGTTTTAGTTTTATTTTCTGACGAAAATGTAATTAATTTTCAACAGGGGTCGCAAAGTTCAAGAAGGTAGGATGCGTCATCGAACTTGTATAGCGCATCCAATATTCACTTGCATTTTGCAAAATATAGTAAGATCATAAGTGAGAAATTGTATAATCTCTACAAGGTGTTTACCTGGTTCAGGTAAACAATGGATTATATATGTGTCCTTCATTTCGTATCGTTTATCTTTCTCATTCGACTAGCGAGAACGTTTGTCGGATTTTAGTTCAGTTTTGGTACCTGTGGAGGGGTTATGGGGCATAACTTCTGAACAATACTGTACCTGGAATACATGATTTTTTCTTTTTGTTATTAACAAAGTTCCATATTTTTGAAGGATTACTCGATATATTATTCTCCATGTCTAATAAATATTTATCATATTCAACTTTAATTTCTTTTTTTATAAGAGTTCGTAAGCGCTTAAATTCAGAATGGTAATAATCTGTTTTATGAGTGAAGTATAATTTGCGGTAGGTGGATTTCAGTTTAATGTTACTGATGATATTTTTTGTGAACCATGGAGGGTATTGTGACGATTTCTTATATTTTGTTTGAGTTTTGGGAACACATTTATCAAAGACGGTGTAAAGTATGGTGTAAAATTCATGAAAGGCAGAATTAATATCATTGAATTTCAATAAACTTTCCCAATTAGTATTAGCTAATAAATAATAGAGTTGTTCAAAGTCGGCTCTACTAAAATTGTATGAAGGAACATTATTTATAGAAGAATTAGGAACATTATAAGAAATTGCAAAGGGATAGAATAGAATAAGAGAAGGATGATGATTATCCTCATGAACAAGAGGATCAAGATTACGAGAAACAGAACATGGCTTATTAGATATCACAACATCTAATATACGACCAAGGGTATTAGTTACTGTGTTATACTGCGATGCTTCCATGAAGCTTAAAAAATTGTTAAACCTACAGATAATACCATTACTAAAGTCACCAGTGAGGGATTCGTTAAGTTTGGCAATATTTAGGTCTCCAATAATAATGTAATTATTATCGAATAGAGGCAAAAAAGTTTCCAAGAAGTCAAACAAATAATTTACTTGATCTAAGCAAGAGGGAGGAGGACTATATATCACAAACACATATATAAACCTATTTGATGACAAAAATACTTTAGCACATACAATATCAGACAGACAATCAGGATGAAGTTCAATGGGAATGAAAGTAGATTTAAATTTATTATTTATGGCACACAGCACACCACCTCCACTTAATTTACCACTTACCGTTGTACCTCTGTCTTTTCTGTAAACATTAAATGATGAATTAAATAATTCAGAATCACTAACTGAATCATGAAGCCAAGTCTCAGTAAGTGCAACTATATCGTAGTCTGATGAACAGCAGTTATTATAAAATTGCTCTAATTTCGTGTTAAGTCCTCTGGTATTTTGGTAGTAAATATTCATTTTCCGAAATAAATAAGATAGGAAATGCCAATATAAACGTACTTGGTATTAACAAAAAATAAAAGTAAGTGCAATATAAGCGTACTCAGTGTTTGTTTAATATTGAACCTTGACTTTGTCTAAGCAAAAACTATTAATTTTAAGTAAATGAATAAGTACAAACGTGCGTTGATAAAATTTATGATTCGACAAAAACTAAGAAACAGCTGCTACTCAGTTTACAAGTGAATAAAAAATTAAATATAGAGATATTTACAAAAAATAATATAAATGTTGCACAAATAATCAATATAGATCATAAATTGTTATAACTCCGTATTAGTATACCATGAAAGAAAGAAAAATTATACATCGAATGCATCAAATCTCTTTATAACGTTATCAACTTTACAATAAATAACACCATCATTTGACCAAACGTTCTTGAATCCATATTTTTTTGAGGCGATGGTCAATCGTTCTAGTCTATTACGCGTTAAGTCCTCCTTTATCGGTATTTTTGTACCCTTCAGTTTTTTGCGATTATTTATAACTTGCGCACGAGTTTTATAGGATACGAATTTAACAATTATCGGTCGAGGTTTCGCGGAAGGTGACACAGGTTTTTTAGGGCCAGTACGGTGACATCGATCAATAAGATTGGGGGCAATATTTAAGGACAAATTTTCACTAAACACTTTTCGGATAACGTCCTCGGTGTTTTCGTCACGTACCTCTGGAACTCCGAAGACTCGGACACAATTGCGGCAGCTGTACTGCTCCAGTTGATCCAGTTTGTCCTCAAGTGCTTTGTAGTCGCTGGTCATGTCTCTTATTACGCCTTCATAATAATCTTTTTGCTCTTGCAGTTTTTTGTTAAGTCGATCTACTACTTTATCAACGATTTTTGTTATAAAAGTATCGTCGGAAAGTAGTTTGGAGAGGACGTCGGCAACTATAATATTAATTTGCCGGTTTGAATGAGCCATATTGTGGATTTTTGGTGCAAAAATAAAGATATAAAAAATATATTCACGTAGCACAAATTTGACAATTTTTTACCACGGAGAAACAACAAAACACGTCTACTCGCGGCGGCTACACATGACTATAATGATAATATTCATGTTTCTCTCGTATATAATGGCTAATGTTGGTGAAATCAAGATAACATTGCTGTTTTAAGCGTGCAAAAGCATACAAAACACCGTTTTTAAGTATACAAACTGTCATATTCATGTATATGTCGTGTGTAATGGCTTATGTTTGCAAAATCAAGATAAAATAGCTGTTTTCAGCTTGCAAAAACATACAAAATGCTGTTTTCAAGTATTTAAACTGTTATATTCATGTTTCTGTCGTGTATAATGGCTAATGTTGGTGAAATCAAGATAAAATTGCAATTTTAAGCATGCAAAAGCATACAAAACACCGTTTTTAAGTATACAAACTGTCATATTCATGTATATGTCGTGTGTAATGGCTTATGTTTGCAAAATCAAGATAAAATGGATGTTTTCAGCTTGCAAAAACATACAAAATGCTGTTTTCAAGTATTTAAACTGTCATATTCATGTTTCTGTCGTGTATAATGGCTAATGTTGGTGAAATCAAGATAAAATTGCAGTTTTAAGCATGCAAAAGCATACAAAACACCGTTTTTAAGTATACAAACTGTCATATTCATGTATATGTCGTGTGTAATGGCTTATGTTTGCAAAACCAAAATAGAATAGCTGTTTACTGCTTGCGAAAAAATACAAAATGCTGTTTTCAAGTATTTAAACTGTCATATTTATGTTTCTGTCGTGTATAATGGCTACTGTTGGTGAAATCAAGATAAAATTGCTGTTTTAAGCATGCAAAAGCATACAAAACACCGTTTAAGTATACAAACTGTCATATTCATGTATATGTCCTGTGTAATGGCTTATGTTTACAAAATCAAAATAAAATAGCTGTTTTCAGCTTGCAAAAACATACAAAATGCTGTTTTCAAGTACTTAAACTGTCATATTCATGTTTCTTTCGTGTATAATGGCTAATGTTGGTGAAATCAAGATAACATTGCTGTATTAAGCATGCAAAGGCATACAAAACGCAGTTTTCAAGTATTTAAACTGTCATATTTATGTATATGTCGTGGGTAATGGCTTAGGTTTGCAAAATCAAGATAAAATAGCTGTTTTCAGCTTGCAAAAACATACAAAATGCTGTTTTCAAGTATTTAAACTGTCATATTCATGTTTCTATCGTGTATAGTGGCTAATGTTGGTGAAATCAAGATAATATTGCAGTTTAAGCATGCAAAATCATACAAAACACCGTTTTTAAGTATACAAACTGTCATATTCATGTATATGTCGTGTGTAATGGCTTATGTTTGCAAAATCAAGATAAAATAGCTGTTTTCAGCTTGCAAAAACATACAAAATGCTGTTTTCAAGTATTTAAACTGTCATATTCATGTTTCTGTCGTGTATAATGGCTAATGTTGGTGAAATCAAGATAATATTGCAGTTTTAAGCATGCAAAATCATACAAAACACCGTTTTTATGTATACTAACTGTCATATTCATGTATATGTCGTGTGTAATGGCTTATGTTTGCAAAATCAAGATAAAATAGCTGTTTTCAGCTTGCAAAAACATACAAAATGCTGGTTTCAAGAATTTAAACTGTCATATTCATGTTTCTGTCGTATATAATGGCTAATGTTGGTGAAATCAAGATAAAATTGCTGTTTTAAGCATGCAAAAGCATACAAAACACCGTTTTTAAGTATACACACTGTCATATTCATATATATATATATATATATATATATATATATATATATATATATATATATATATATATATATATATATATATATATATATATATATATATATATATATGCCGTGTGTAATGGCTTATGTTTGCAAAATCAAGATAAAATAGCTGTTTTCAGCTTGCAAAAACATACAAAATGCTGTTTTCAAGTATTTAAACTGTCATATTCATGTTTCTCTCGTGTATAATGGCTAATGTTGGTGTAATCAAGATAAAATTGCTGTTTTAAGCATGCAAAAGCATTCAAAACACCGTTTTTGAGTATACAAACTGTCATATTCATGTATATGTCGTGTGTAATGGCTTATGTTTGCAAAATCAAGATAAAATAGCTGTTTTCAGCTTGCAAAAACATACAAAATGCTGTTTTCATGTATTTAAACTGTCATATTTATGTATATGTCGTGTGTAATGGCTCATGTTTGCAAAATCAAGATAAAATAGCCAGCTTGCAAAAAAAATACAAAATGCTGTTTTCAAGTATTTAAACTGTCATATTCATGTTTCTGTCGTGTATAATGGTTAATGTTGGTGAAATCAAGATAAAATTGCTATTTTAAGCATGCAAAAGCATACAAAACACCCTTTTTAAGTATACAAACTGTCATATTCATGTATATGTCGTGTGTAATGGCTTATGTCTGCAAAATCAAGATAAAATAGCTGTTTTTAGCTTGCAAAAATATACAAAATGATGTTTTCAAGTATTTAAACTCTCATATTCATGTTTCTGTCGTGTATAATGGCTAATGTTGGTGAAATCAAGATAAAATTGCTGTTTTAAGCATGTAAATCATACAAAACACCGTTTTTAAGCATACAAACTGTCATATTCATGTATATGTCGTGTACAATGGCTTATGTTTGCAAAATCAAGATAAAATAGCTGTTTTCAGCTTGCAAAACATACAAAATGCTGGTTTCAAGAATTTAAACTGTCATATTCATGTTTCTGTCGTGTATAATGGCTAATGTTGGTGAAATCAAGATAAAATTGCTGTTTTAAGCATGCAAAAGCGTACAAAACACCGTTTTTAAGTATACAAACTGTCATATTCATGTATATGTCGTGTGTAATGGCTTTTGTTTGCAAAATCAAGATAAAATAGCTGTTTTCAGCTTGCATAGACATACAAAATGCTGTTTTCAAGTATTTAAACTGTCATATTCATGTTTCTGTCGTGTATGATGGCTAATGTTGGTGAAATCAAGATAAAGTTGCTGTTTTTAGTATACAAAAGCATGCAAAACACCGTTTTTAAGTATACACACTGTCATATTCATGTATATGCCGTGTGTAATGGCTTATGTTTGCAAAATCAAGATAAAATAGCTGTTTTAAGCATGTAAATCATACAAAACACCGTTTTTAAGTAAACAAACTGTCATATTCATATATATGCCGTGTGTAATGGCTTATGTTTGCAAAATCAAGATAAAATAGCTGTTTTCAGCTTGCAAAAACATACAAAATGCTGTTTTCAAGTATTTAAACTGTCATATTCATGTTTCTCTCGTGTATAATGGCTAATGTTGGTGTAATCAAGATAAAATTGCTGTTTTAAGCATGCAAAA
This sequence comes from Poecilus cupreus, assembly GCA_963942605.1. NCBI lineage: Eukaryota > Metazoa > Arthropoda > Insecta > Coleoptera > Carabidae > Poecilus > Poecilus cupreus. Next base: position 8,873 of record CAWWDY010000893.1, on the reverse strand, counting down.
GCATTCAAAACACCGTTTTTGAGTATACAAACTGTCATATTCATGTATATGTCGTGTGTAATGGCTTTTGTTTGCAAAATCAAGATAAAATAGCTGTTTTCAGCTTGCAAAGACATGCAAAATGCTGTTTTCAAGTATTTAAACTGTCATATTCATGTTTCTGTCGTGTATGATGGCTAATGTTGGTGAAATCAAGATAAAATTGCTGTTTTAAGTATGCAAAAGCATACAAAACACCGTTTTTAAGTATACACACTGTCATATTCATATATATGCCGTGTGTAATGGCTTATGTTTGAAAAATCAAGATAAAATAGCTGTTTTCAGCTTGCAAAAACATACAAAATGCTGTTTTCAAGTATTTAAACTGTCATATTAATGTTTCTCTCGTGTATAATGGCTAATGTTGGTGTAATCAAGATAAAATTGCTGTTTTAAGCATGCAAAAGCATTCAAAACACCGTTTTTGAGTATACAAACTGTCATATTCATGTATATGTCGTGTGTAATAGCTTATGTTTGCAAAATCAAGATAAAATAGCTGTTTTCAGCTTGCAAAAACATACAAAATGCTGGTTTCAAGTATTTAAACCGTCATATTCATGTTTCTGTCGTGTATAATGGCTAATGTTGGTGAAATCAAGATAAAATTGCTGTTTTAAGCATGCAAAAGCATACAAAACACCGTTTTTAAGTATACAAACTGTCAGATTCATGTATATGTCGTGTGTAATGGCTTATGTTTGCAAAATCAAGATAAAATAGCTGTTTTTAGCTTGCAAAAATATACAAAATGATGTTTTCAAGTATTTAAACTCTCATATTCATGTTTCTGTCGTGTATGATGGCTAATGTTGGTGAAATTAAGATAAAATTGCTGTTTTAAGCATACAAAAGCATACAAAACACCGTTTTTAAGTATACACACTGTCATATTCATGTATATGCCGTGTGTAATGGCTTATGTTTGCAAATTCAAGATAAAATAGCTGTTTTCAGCTTGCAAAAACATACAAAATGCTGTTTTCAAGTATTTAAACTGTCATATTCATGTTTTTCTCGTGTATAATGGCTAATGTTGGTGAAATCAAGATACAATTGCTGTTTTAAGCATGCAAAAGCATTCAAAACACTGTTTTTGAGTATAAATATTCATGTATATGTCGTGTGTAATGGCGTATGTTTGCAAAATCAAAATAGAATAGCTGTTTTCAGCTTGCAAAAAAATACAAAATGCTGTTTTTAAGTATTTAAACTATCATATTTATGTTTCTGTCGTGTATAATGGCTACTGTTGGTGAAATCAAGATAAAATTGCTGTTTTAAGCATGCAAAAGCATACAAAACACCGTTTTTAAGTATGCAAACAGTCATATTCATGTATATGTCGTGTGTAATGGCTTTTGTTTGCAAAATCAAGATAAAATAGCTGTTTTTAGCTTGCAAAAACATACAAAATGCTGTTTTCAAGTATTTAAACTGTCATATTCATGTTTCTGTCGTGTATAATGGCTAATGTTGGTGAAATCAAGATAATATTGCAGTTTTTAGCATGCAAAATCATACAAAACACCGTTTTTAAGTATACAAACTGTCATATTCATGTATATGTCGTGTGTAATGGCTTATGTTTGCAAAATCAAGATAAAATAGCTGTTTTCAGCTTGCAAAATCATACAAAATGCTGTTTTCATGTATTTAAACTGTCATATTTATGTATATGTCGTGTGTAATGGCTTAAGTTTGCAAAATCAAGATAAAATAGCCAGCTTGCAAAAAAATACAAAATGCTGTTTTCAAGTATTTAAACTGTCATATTCATGTTTCTGTCGTGTATAATGGCTAATGTTGGTGAAATCAAGATAAAATTGCTGTATTAAGCATGCAAAAGCATACAAAACGCAGTTTTTAAGTATTTAAACTGTCATATTTATGTATATGTCGTGTGTAATGGCTTAGGTTTGCAAAATCAAGATAAAATAGCTGTTTTCAGCTTGCAAAAACATACAAAATGCTGGTTTCAAGTATTTAAACTGTCATATTCATGTTTCTCTCGTGTATAATGGCTAATGTTGGTGAAATCAAGATAAAATTGCTGTTTTAAGCTTGCAAAAGCATTCAAAACACTGTTTTTGAGTAACATATTCATGTATATGTCGTGTGTAATGGCTTATGTTTGCAAAATCAAGATAAAATAGCTGTTTTTAGCTTGCAAAAACATACAAAATGCTGTTTTCATGTATTTAAACTGTCATATTTATGTATATGTCGTGTGTAATGGCTTATGTTTGCAAAATCAAGATAAAATAGCTGTTTTCAGCTTGCGAAAACATACAAAATGCTGTTTTCAAGTATTTAAACTGTCATATTTTATGTTTCTTTCTTGTATAATGGCTAATATTGGTGAAATCAAGATAAAATTGCTGTTTTAAGCATGCAAAAGCATGCAAAACACCGTTTTTTAGTATACAAACTGTCATATTTATGTATATGTCGTGTGTAATGGCTCATGTTTGCAAAATCAAGATAAAATAGCTGTTTTTAGCTTGCAAAAACATACAAAATGCTGTTTTCAAGTATTTAAACTGTCATATTCATGTTTCTGTCATGTATAATGGCTAATGTTGGTGAAATCAAGATAATATTGCAGTTTTTAGCATGCAAAATCATACAAAACACCGTTTTTAAGTAAAAAAACTGTCATAATTATGTATATGTCGTGTGTAATGGCTTATGTTTGCAAAATCAAGATAAAATAGCTGTTTTCAGCTTGCAAAAACATACAAAATGCTGGTTTCAAGAATTTAAACTGTCATATTCATGTTTCTGTCGTGTATAATGGCTAATGTTGGTGAAATCAAGATAAAATTGCTGTTTTAAGCATGCAAAAGCATACAAAACACCGTTTTTAAGTATACAAACTGTCATATTCATGTATATGTCGTGTGTAATGGCTTTTGTTTGCAAAATCAAGATAAAATAGCTGTTTTCAGCTTGCAAAGACATACAAAATGCTGTTTTCAAGTATTTAAACAGTCATATTCATGTTTCTGTCGTGTATGATGGCTAATGTTGGTGAAATCAAGATAAAATTGCTGTTTTAAGTATACAAAAGCATGCAAAACACCGTTTTTAAGTATACACACTGTCATATTCATGTATATGCCGTGTGTAATGGCTTATGTTTGCAAAATCAAGATAAAATAGCTGTTTTCAGCTTGCAAAAACATACAAAATGCTGTTTTAAAGTATTTAAACTGTCATATTCATGTTTCTCTCGTGCATAATGGCTAATGTTGGTGAAATCAAGATAAAATTGCTGTTTTAAGCATGTAAATCATACAAAACACCGTTTTTAAGTAAACAAACTGTCATATTCATATATATGCCGTGTGTAATGGCTTATGTTTGCAAAATCAAGATAAAATAGCTGTTTTCAGCTTGCAAAAACATACAAAATGCTGTTTTCAAGTATTTAAACTGTCATATTCATGTTTCTCTCGTGTATAATGGCTAATGTTGGTGTAATCAAGATAAAATTGCTGTTTTAAGCATGCAAAAGCATTCAAAACACCGTTTTTGAGTATACAAACTGTCATATTCATGTATATGTCGTGTGTAATGGCTTATGTTTGCAAAATCAAGATAAAATAGCTGTTTTCAGCTTGCAAAAACATACAAAATGCTGGTTTCAAGTATTTAAACCGTCATATTCATGTTTCTGTCGTGTATAATGGCTAATGTTGGTGAAATCAAGATAAAATTGCTGTTTTAAGCATGCAAAAGCATACAAAACACCGTTTTTAAGTATACAAACTGTCAGATTCATGTATATGTCGTGTGTAATGGCTTTTGTTTGCAAAATCAAGATAAAATAGCTGTTTTCAGCTTGCAAAGACATACAAAATGCTGTTTTCAAGTATTTAAACTGTCATATTCATGTTTCTGTCGTGTATGATGGCTAATGTTGGTGAAATTAAGATAAAATTGCTGTTTTAAGCATACAAAAGCATACAAAACACCGTTTTTAAGTATACACACTGTCATATTCATGTATATGCCGTGTGTAATGGCTTATGTTTGCAAATTCAAGATAAAATAGCTGTTTTTAGCTTGCAAAAACATACAAAATGCTGTTTTTAAGTATTTAAACTGTCATATTCATGTTTTTCTCGTGTATAATGGCTAATGTTGGTGAAATCAAGATACAGTTGCTGTTTTAAGCATGCAAAAGCATTCAAAACACTGTTTTTGAGTATACATATTCATGTATATGTCGTGTGTAATGGCGTATGTTTGCAAAATCAAAATAGAATAGCTGTTTTCAGCTTGCAAAAAAATACAAAATGCTGTTTTCAAGTATTTAAACTGTCATATTTATGTTTCTGTCGTGTATAATGGCTACTGTTGGTGAAATCAAGATAAAATTGCTGTTTTAAGCATGCAAAAGCATACAAAACACCGTTTTTAAGTATGCAAACTGTCATATTCATGTATATGTCGTGTGTAATGGCTTTTGTTTGCAAAATCAAGATAAAATAGCTGTTTTTAGCTTGCAAAAACATACAAAATGCTGTTTTCAAGTATTTAAACTGTCATATTTCATGTTTCTTTCTTGTATAATGGCTAATGTTGGTGATATCAAGATAAAATTGCTGTTTTAAGCATGCAAAAGCATGCAAAACACCGTTTTTTAGTATACAAACTGTCATATTTATGTATATGTCGTGTGTAATGGCTTATGTTTGCAAAATCAAGATAAAATAGCCAGCTTGCAAAAAAATACAAAATGCTGTTTTCAAGTATTTAAACTGTCATATTCATGTTTCTGTCGTGTATAATGGCTAATGTTGGTGAAATCAAGATAAAATTGCTGTTTTAAGCTTACAAAAGCATACAAAACGCAGTTTTTAAGTATTTAAACTGTCATATTTATGTATATGTCGTGTGTAATGGCTTAGGTTTGCAAAATCAAGATAAAATAGCTGTTTTCAGCTTGCAAAAACATACAAAATGCTGGTTTCAAGTATTTAAACTGTCATATTCATGTTTCTCTCGTGTATAATGGCTAATGTTGGTGAAATCAAGATAAAATTGCTGTTTTAAGCATGCAAAAGCATTCAAAACACTGTTTTTGAGTATACATATTCATGTATATGTCGTGTGTAATGGCTTATGTTTGCAAAATCAAGATAAAATAGCTGTTTTCAGCTTGCAAAAACATACAAAATGCTGTTTTCATGTATTTAAACTGTCATATTTATGTATATGTCGTGTGTAATGGCTTATGTTTGCAAAATCAAGATAAAATAGCTGTTTTCAGCTTGCGAAAACATACAAAATGCTGTTTTCAAGTATTTAAACTGTCATATTTCATGTTTCTTTCTTGTATAATGGCTAATATTGGTGAAATCAAGATAAAATTGCTGTTTTAAGCATGCAAAAGCATGCAAAACACCGTTTTTTAGTATACAAACTGTCATATTTATGTATATGTCGTGTGTAATGGCTCATGTTTGCAAAATCAAGATAAAATAGCTGTTTTTAGCTTGCAAAAACATACAAAATGCTGTTTTCAAGTATTTAAACTGTCATATTCATGTTTCTGTCATGTATAATGGCTAATGTTGGTGAAATCAAGATAATATTGCAGTTTTTTAGCATGCAAAATCATACAAAACACCGTTTTTAAGTAAAAAAACTGTCATAATTATGTATATGTCGTGTGTAATGGCTTATGTTGGTGAAATCAAGATAAAATTGCTGTTTTAAGCATGCAAAAGCATACAAAACACCGTTTTTAAGTATACAAACTGTCATATTCATGTATATGTCGTGTGTAATGGCTTTTGTTTGCAAAATCAAGATAAAATAGCTGTTTTCAGCTTGCAAAGACATACAAAATGCTGTTTTCAAGTATTTAAACAGTCATATTCATGTTTCTGTCGTGTATGATGGCTAATGTTGGTGAAATCAAGATAAAATTGCTGTTTTAAGTATACAAAAGCATGCAAAACACCGTTTTTAAGTATACACACTGTCATATTCATGTATATGCCGTGTGTAATGGCTTATGTTTGCAAAATCAAGATAAAATAGCTGTTTTCAGCTTGCAAAAACATACAAAATGCTGTTTTAAAGTATTTAAACTGTCATATTCATGTTTCTCTCGTGCATAATGGCTAATGTTGGTGAAATCAAGATAAAATTGCTGTTTTAAGCATGTAAATCATACAAAACACCGTTTTTAAGTAAACAAACTGTCATATTCATATATATGCCGTGTGTAATGGCTTATGTTTGCAAAATCAAGATAAAATAGCTGTTTTCAGCTTGCAAAAACATACAAAATGCTGTTTTCAAGTATTTAAACTGTCATATTCATGTTTCTCTCGTGTATAATGGCTAATGTTGGTGTAATCAAGATAAAATTGCTGTTTTAAGCATGCAAAAGCATTCAAAACACCGTTTTTGAGTATACAAACTATCATATTCATGTATATGTCGTGTGTAATGGCTTATGTTTGCAAAATCAAGATAAAATAGCTGGTTTCAGCTTGCAAAAACATACAAAATGCTGGTTTCAAGTATTTAAACCGTCATATTCATGTTTCTGTCGTGTATAATGGCTAATGTTGGTGAAATCAAGATAAAATTGCTGTTTTAAGCATGCAAAAGCATACAAAACACCGTTTTTAAGTATACAAACTGTCAGATTCATGTATATGTCGTGTGTAATGGCTTTTGTTTGCAAAATCAAGATAAAATAGCTGTTTTCAGCTTGCAAAGACATACAAAATGCTGTTTTCAAGTATTTAAACTGTCATATTCATGTTTCTGTCGTGTATGATGGCTAATGTTGGTGAAATTAAGATAAAATTGCTGTTTTAAGCATACAAAAGCATACAAAACACCGTTTTTAAGTATACACACTGTCATATTCATGTATATGCCGTGTGTAATGGCTTATGTTTGCAAATTCAAGATAAAATAGCTGTTTTTAGCTTGCAAAAACATACAAAATGCTGTTTTTAAGTATTTAAACTGTCATATTCATGTTTTTCTCGTGTATAATGGCTAATGTTGGTGAAATCAAGATACAGTTGCTGTTTTAAGCATGCAAAAGCATTCAAAACACTGTTTTTGAGTATACATATTCATGTATATGTCGTGTGTAATGGCGTATGTTTGCAAAATCAAAATAGAATAGCTGTTTTCAGCTTGCAAAAAAATACAAAATGCTGTTTTCAAGTATTTAAACTGTCATATTTATGTTTCTGTTGTGTATAATGGCTACTGTTGGTGAAATCAAGATAAAATTGCTGTTTTAAGCATGCAAAAGCATACAAAACACCGTTTTTAAGTATGCAAACTGTCATATTCATGTATATGTCGTGTGTAATGGCTTTTGTTTGCAAAATCAAGATAAAATAGCTGTTTTTAGCTTGCAAAAACATACAAAATGCTGTTTTCAAGTATTTAAACTGTCATATTTCATGTTTCTTTCTTGTATAATGGCTAATGTTGGTGAAATCAAGATAAAATTGCTGTTTTAAGCATGCAAAAGCATGCAAAACACCGTTTTTTAGTATACAAACTGTCATATTTATGTATATGTCGTATGTAATGGCTTATGTTTGCAAAATCAAGATAAAATAGCCAGCTTGCAAAAAAATACAAAATGCTGTTTTCAAGTATTTAAACTGTCATATTCATGTTTCTGTCGTGTATAATGGCTAATGTTGGTGAAATCAAGATAAAATTGCTGTTTTAAGCTTACAAAAGCATACAAAACGCAGTTTTTAAGTATTTAAACTGTCATATTTATGTATATGTCGTGTGTAATGGCTTAGGTTTGCAAAATCAAGATAAAATAGCTGTTTTCAGCTTGCAAAAACATACAAAATGCTGGTTTCAAGTATTTAAACTGTCATATTCATGTTTCTCTCGTGTATAATGGCTAATGTTGGTGAAATCAAGATAAAATTGCTGTTTTAAGCATGCAAAAGCATTCAAAACACTGTTTTTGAGTATACATATTCATGTATATGTCGTGTGTAATGGCTTATGTTTGCAAAATCAAGATAAAATAGCTGTTTTCAGCTTGCAAAAACATACAAAATGCTGTTTTCATGTATTTAAACTGTCATATTTATGTATATGTCGTGTGTAATGGCTTATGTTTGCAAAATCAAGATAAAATAGCTGTTTTCAGCTTGCAAAAACATACAAAATGCTGTTTTCATGTATTTAAACTGTCATATTTATGTATATGTCGTGTGTAATGGCTTATGTTTGCAAAATCAAAACAGAATAGCTGTTTTCAGCTTGCAAAAAATACAAAATGCTTTTTTCAAGTATTTAAACTGTCATATTTATGTTTCTGTCGTGTATAATGGCTACTGTTGGTGAAATCAAGATAAAATTGCTGTTTTAAGCATGCAAATGCATACAAAACACCGTTTTTAAGTATACAAACTGTCATATTCATGTATATGTCGTGTGTAATGGCTTATGTTTGCAAAATCAAGATAAAATAGCTGTTTTCAGCTTGCAAAAACATACAAAATGCTGTTTTCAAGTATTTAAACTGTCATATTTCATGTTTCTTTCTTGTATAATGGCTAATGTTGGCGAAATCAAGATAAAATTGCTGTTTTAAGCATGCAAAAGCATGCAAAACACCGTTTTTTAGTATACAAACTGTCATATTTATGTATATGTCGTGTGTAATGGCTCATGTTTGCAAAATCAAGATAAAATAGCTGTTTTTAGCTTGCAAAAACATACAAAATGCTGTTTTCAAGTATTTAAACTGTCATATTCATGTTTCTGTCGTGTATAATGGCTAATGTTGGTGAAATCAAGATAAT
>CAWWDY010000892.1:0-56247 GCA_963942605.1 Poecilus cupreus | reverse complement strand
AAAAACATAGAAAAACGCTGTTTTGAACTATTCAAAACTGACAAATTCATGTTTCTTTCGTGTGAAACCGGCGATTTATGAGAAATGACGATAAAATTGCTGTTTAAAACTTGCAAAAACATAGAAAAACGCTGTTTTTAACTATTTAAACTGACAAATTCATGTTTTTTTCGTGTGAAACGGCGATTTATGAGAAATGACGATAAAATTGCTGTTTTAAACATGAAAAAACATAGAAAAACGCTGTTTTGAACTACTCAAACTGACAAATTAATGTTTCTTTCGTGTGAAACGGCGATTTATGAGAAATGACGATAAAATTGCTGTTTTAAACCTTGCAAAAACATAGAAAAACGCTGTTTTGAACTATTCAAACTGACAAATTCATGTTTCTTTCGTGTGAAACGGCGATTAATGAGAAATGACGATAAAATTGCTGTTTTAAACTTGCAAAAACATAGAAAAACGCTGTTTTTTACTATTCAAACTGATAAATTCATGTTTCTTTCGTGTGAAACGGCGATTTATGAGAAATGACGATAAAATTGCTGTTTTAAACTTGCAAAAACATAGAAAAACGTTGTTTTTAACTATTCAAACTGACAAATTCATGTTTCTTTCGAGTGAAACGGCGATTTATGAGAAATGACGATAAAATTGCTGTTTTAAACTTGCAAAAACATAGAAAAACGCTGTTTTCAACTATTCAAACTGACAAATTCATGTTTCTTTCGTGTGAAACGGCGATTTATGAGAAATGACGATAAAATTGCTGTTTTAAACTTGCAAAAACATAGAAAAACGCTGTTTTTTACTATTCAAACTGATAAATTCATGTTTCTTTCGTGTGAAACGGCGATATATGAAAAATGACGATAAAATTGCTGTTTTAAACTTGCAAAAATATAGAAAAAACGCTGTTTTTAAACTATTCAAACTGATAAATTCAGGTTTCTTTCGTTCAAAACGGTGGATTTTTGTGAAATCACGATAAAACTGCTGTTTAAAACTTGCAAAAACATATAAAAACGCTGTTTTGAACTATTCAAACTGATAAATTCATGTTTCTTTCGTGTGAAACGGCGATTTATGAGAAATGACGATAAAATTGCTGTTTTAAACTTGGCAAAAACATAGAAAAACGCTGTTTTTAAACTATTCAAAATGATAAATTCATGTTTCTTTCGTGTGAAACGGCGATTTATGAGAAATGACGATAAAATTGCTGTTTTAAACTTGCAAAAACATAGAAAAACGCTGTTTTTAACTATTCAAACTGATAAATTCAGGTTTCTTTCGTTCGAAACGGTGGATTTTTGTGAAATTACGATAAAACTGTTGTTTTAAACTTGCAAAAACATAGAAAAACTCTGTTTTGAACTATTCAAACTGATAAATTCATGTTTCTTTCGTGTGAAACGGCGATTTATGAGAAATGACGATAAAATTGCCGTTTTAAACCATGAAAAAACATAGAAAAACGCTGTTTTTAACTATTCAAACTGACAAAATTCATGTTTTTTTCGTGTGAAACGGCGATTTATGAGAAATGACGATAAAATTGCTGTTTTAAACATGAAAAAACATAGAAAAACGCGGTTTTGAACTATTCAAACTGACAAATTCATGTTTCTTTCGTGTGAAACGGCGATTTATGAGAAATGACGATAAAATTGCTGTTTTAAACTTGCAAAAACATAGAAAAACGCTGTTTTTAACTATTCAAACTGACAAATTCATGTTTTTTTCGTGTGAAACGGCGATTAATGAGAAATGACGATAAAATTGCTGTTTTAAACATGAAAAAACATAGAAAAACGCTGTTTTGAACTATTCAAACTGACAAATTCATGTTTCTTTCGTGTGAAACGGCGATTTATGAGAAATGACGATAAAATTGCTGTTTTAAACTTGCAAAAACATAGAAAAACGCTGTTTTTAACTATTCAAACTGACAAATTCATGTTTTTTTCGTGTGAAACGGCGATTTATGAGAAATGACGATAAAATTGCTGTTTTTAAACATGAAAAAACATAGATAAACGCTGTTTTGAACTACTCAAACTGACAAATTCATGTTTCTTTCGTGTGAAACGGCGATTTATGAGAAATGACGCTAAAATTGCTGTTTTAAACTTGCAAAACACATAGAAAAACGCTGTTTTGAACTATTCAAACTGACAAATTCATGTTTCTTTCGTGTGAAGCGGCGATTTATGAGAAATAACGATAAAATTGCTGTTTTAAACTTGCAAAAAACATAGAAAAACGCTGTTTTTAACTATTCAAACTGATAAATTTAGGGTTCTTTCGTTCAAAACGGTGGATTTTTGTGAAATCACGATAAAACTGCTGTTTAAAAACTTGCAAAAACATATAAAAACGCTGTTTTGAACTATTCAAACTGATAAATTCATGTTTCTTTCGTGTGAAACGGCGATTTATGAGAAATGACGATAAAATTGCTGTTTTAAACTTGCAAAAACATAGAAAAACGCTGTTTTTAACTATTCAACTGATAAATTCATGTTTCTTTCGTGTGAAACGGCGATTTATGAGAAATGACGATAAAATTGCTGTTTTAAACTTGCAAAAACATAGAAAAACGCTGTTTTTAACTATTCAAACTGATAAATTCAGGTTTCTTTCGTTCGAAACGGTGGATTTTTGTGAAATTACGATAAAACTGTTGTTTTAAACTTGCAAAAACATAGAAAAACTCTGTTTTGAACTATTCAAACTGACAAATTCATGTTTTTTTCGTGTGAAACGGCGATTTATGAGAAATGACGATAAAATTGCTGTTTTTAAACATGAAAAAACATAGAAAAAACGCTGTTTTGAACTATTCAAACTGACAAATTCATGTTTCTTTCGTGTGAAACGGCGATTTATGAGAAATGACGATAAAATTGCTGTTTTTAAACTTGCAAAAACATAGAAAAACGCTGTTTTTAACTATTCAAACTGACAAATTCATGTTTTTTCGTGTGAAACGGCGATTTATGAGAAATGACGATAAAATTGCTGTTTTAAACATGAAAAAACATAGAAAAACGCTGTTTTGAACTATTCAAACTGACAAATTCATGTTTCTTTCGTGTGAAACGGCGATTTATGAGAAATGACGATAAAATTGCTGTTTTAACACTTGCAAAAACATAGAAAAAACGCTGTTTTTAACTATTCAAACTGACAAATTCATGTTTTTTTTCGTGTGAACCGGCGATTTATGAGAAATGACGATAAAATTGCTGTTTTAAACATGAAAAAACATAATAAACGCTGTTTTGAACTATTCAAACTGACAAATTCATGTTTCTTTCGTGTGAAACGGCGATTTATGAGAAATGACGATAAAATTGCTGTTTTAAACTTGCAAAAACATAGAAAAACGCTGTTTTGAACTATTCAAACTGACAAATTCATGTTTCTTTCGTGTGAAACAGCGATTTATGAGAAATGACGATAAAATTGCTGTTTTAAACTTGCAAAAAACATAGAAAAACGCTATTTTTTACTATTCAAACTGATAAATTCATGTTTCTTTCGTGTTCGTGTGAAACGGCGATTTATGAGAAATGACGATAAAATTGCTGTTTTAAACTTGCAAAAACATAGAAAAACGCTGTTTTTAACTATTCAAACTGACAAATTCATGTTTCTTTCGTGTGAAACGGCGATTTATGAGAAATGACGATAAAATTGCTGTTTTAAACTTGCAAAAACATAGAAAAACGCTGTTTTCAACTATTCAAACTGACAAATTCATGTTTCTTTCGTGTGAAACGGCGATTTATGAGAAATGACGATAAAATTGCTGTTTTAAACATGAAAAAACATAGATAAACGCTGTTTTGAACTATTCAAACTGACAAATTCATGTTTCTTTCGTGTGAAACGGCGATTTATGTGAAATGACGCTAAAATTGCTGTTTTAAACTTGCAAAAACATAGAAAAACGCTGTTTTGAACTATTCAAACTGACAAATTCATGTTTCTTTCGTGTGAAACGGCGATTTATGAGAAATGACGATAAAATTGCTGTTTTAAACTTGCAAAAACATAGAAAAACGCTGTTTTTAACTATTCAAACTGATAAATTCATGTTTCTTTCGTGTGAAACGGCGATTTATGAGAAATGACGATAAAATTGCTGTTTTAAACTTGCAAAAACATAGAAAAACGCTGTTTTTAACTATTCAAAGTGATAAATTCAGGTTTCTTTCGTTCGAAACGGTGGATTTTTGTGAAATCACGATAAAACTGTTGTTTTAAACTTGCAAAAACATAGAAAAACTCTGTTTTGAACTATTCAAACTGATAAATTCATGTTTCTTTCGTGTGAAACGGCGATTTATGAGAAATGACGATAAAATTGCTGTTTTAAACATGAAAAAACATAGAAAAACGCTGTTTTTAACTATTCAAACTGACAAATTCATGTTTTTTTCGTGTGAAACGGCGATTTATGAGAAATGACGATAAAATTGCTGTTTTAAACATGAAAAAACATAGAAAAACGCTGTTTTGAACTATTCAAACTGACAAATTCATGTTTCTTTCGTGTGAAACGGCGATTTATGAGAAATGACGATAAAATTGCTGTTTTAAACTTGCAAAAACATAGAAAAACGCTGTTTTGAACTATTCAAACTGACAAATTCATGTTTCTTTCGTGTGAAACGGCGATTTATGAGAAATGACGCTAAAATTGCTGTTTTAAACTTTCAAAAACATAGAAAAACGCTGTTTTGAACTATTCAAACTGACAAATTCATGTTTCTTTCGTGTGAAACGGCGATTTATGAGAAATGACGATAAAATTGCTGTTTTAAACTTGCAAAAACATAGAAAAACGCTGTTTTTAACTATTCAAACTGATAAATTCATGTTTCTTTCGTGTGAAACGGCGATTTATGAGAAATGACGATAAAATTGCTGTTTTAAACTTGCAAAAACATAGAAAAACGCTGTTTTTAACTATTCAAACTGATAAATTCATGTTTCTTCCGTGTGAAACGGCGATTTATGAGAAATGACGATAAAATTGCTGTTTTAAACTTGCAAAAACATAGAAAAACGCTGTTTTTAACTATTCAAACTGATAAATTCAGGTTTCTTTCGTTCGAAACGGTGGATTTTTGTGAAATCACGATAAAACTGTTGTTTTAAACTTGCAAAAACATAGAAAAACTCTGTTTTGAACTATTCAAACTGATAAATTCATGTTTCTTTCGTGTGAAACGGCGATTTATGAGAAATGACGATAAAATTGCTGTTTTAAACATGAAAAAACATAGAAAAACGCTGTTTTGAACTATTCAAACTGACAAATTCATGTTTCTTTCGTGTGAAACGGCGATTTATGAGAAATGACGATAAAATTGCTGTTTTAAACTTGCAAAAACATAGAAAAACGATGTTTTTTACTATTCAAACTGATAAATTCATGTTTCTTTCGTGTGAAACGGCGATTTATGAGAAATGACGATAAAATTGCTGTTTTAAACTTGCAAAAACATAGAAAAACGCTGTTTTTAACTATTCAAACTGACAAATTCATGTTTCTTTCGTGTGAAACGGCGATTTATGAGAAATGACGATAAAATTGCTGTTTTAAACTTGCAAAAATATAGAAAAACGCTGTTTTCAACTATTCAAACTGACAAATTCATGTTTCTTTCGTGTGAAACGGCGATTTATGAGAAATGACGATAAAATTGATGTTTTAAACATGAAAAAACATAGATAAACGCTGTTTTGAACTATTCAAACTGACAAATTCATGTTTCTTTCGTGTGAAACGGCGATTTATGAGAAATGACGCTAAAATTGCTGTTTTAAACTTGCAAAAAATAGAAAAACGCTGTTTTGAACTATTCAAACTGACAAATTCATGTTTTTTTCGTGTGAAACGGCGATTTATGAGAAATGACGATAAAATTGCTGTTTTAAACTTGCAAAAACATAGAAAAACGCTGTTTTTTACTATTCAAACTGATAAATTCATGTTTCTTTCGTGTGAAACGGCAATTTATGAGAAATGACGATAAAATTGCTGTTTTAAACTTGCAAAAACATAGAAAAACGCTGTTTTTAACTATTCAAACTGACAAATTCATGTTTCTTTCGTGTGAAACGGCGATTTATGAGAAATGACGATAAAATTGCTGTTTTAAACTTGCAAAAACATAGAAAAACGCTGTTTTCAACTATTCAAACTGACAAATTCATGTTTCTTTCGTGTGAAACGGCGATTTATGAGAAATGACGATAAAATTGCTGTTTTAAACATGAAAAAACATAGATAAACGCTGTTTTGAACTATTCAAACTGACAAATTCATGTTTCTTTCGTGTGAAACGGCGATTTATGAGAAATGACGCTAAAATTGCTGTTTTAAACTTGCAAAAACATAGAAAAACGCTGTTTTGAACTATTCAAACTGACAAATTCATGTTTCTTTCGTGTGAAACGGCGATTTATGAGAAATGACGATAAAATTGCTGTTTTAAACTTGCAAAAACATAGAAAAACGCTGTTTTTAACTATTCAAACTGACAAATTCATGTTTTTTTCGTGTGAAACGGCGATTTATGAGAAATGACGATAAAATTGCTGTTTTAAACATGAAAAAACATAGAAAAACGCTGTTTTGAACTATTCAAACTGACAAATTCATGTTTCTTTCGTGTGAAACGGCGATTTATGAGAAATGACGATAAAATTGCTGTTTTAAACTTGCAAAAACATAGAAAAACGCTGTTTTGAACTATTCAAACTGACAAATTCATGTTTCTTTCGTGTGAAACGGCGATTTATGAGAAATGACGATAAAATTGCTGTTTTAAACTTGCAAAAACATAGAAAAACGCTGTTTTTTACTATTCAAACTGATAAATTCATGTTCTTTCGTGTGAAACGGCAATTTATGAGAAATGACGATAAAATTGCTGTTTTAAACTTGCAAAAACATAGAAAAACGCTGTTTTTAACTATTCAAACTGACAAATTCATGTTTCTTTCGTGTGAAACGGCGATTTATGAGAAATGACGATAAAATTGCTGTTTTAAACTTGCAAAAACATAGAAAAACGCTGTTTTCAACTATTCAAACTGACAAATTCATGTTTCTTTCGTGTGAAACGGCGATTTATGAGAAATGACGCTAAAATTGCTGTTTTAAACTTGCAAAAACATAGAAAAACGCTGTTTTGAACTATTAAAACTGACAAATTCATGTTTCTTTCGTGTGAAACGGCGATTTATGAGAAATGACGATAAAATTGCTGTTTTAAACTTGCAAAAACATAGAAAAACGCTGTTTTTAACTATTCAAACTGATAAATTCATGTTTCTTTCGTGTGAAACGGCGATTTATGAGAAATGACGATAAAATTGCTGTTTTAAACTTGCAAAAACATAGAAAAACGCTGTTTTTAACTATTCAAACTGATAAATTTAGGTTTCTTTCGTTCAAAACGGTGGATTTTTGTGAAATCACGATAAAACTGCTGTTTTAAACTTGCAAAAACATATAAAAACGCTGTTTTGAACTATTCAAACTGATAAATTCATGTTTCTTTCGTGTGAAACGGCGATTTATGAGAAATGACGATAAAATTGCTGTTTTAAACTTGCAAAAACATAGAAAAACGCTGTTTTTAACTATTCAAACTGATAAATTCTTGTTTCTTTCGTGTGAAACGGCGATTTATGAGAAATGACGATAAAATTGCTGTTTTAAACTTGCAAAAACATAGAAAAACGCTGTTTTTAACTATTCAAACTGATAAATTCAGGTTTCTTTCGTTCGAAACGGTGAATTTTTGTGAAATCACGATAAAACTGTTGTTTTAAACTTGCAAAAACATAGATAAACTCTGTTTTGAACTATTCAAACTGATAAATTCATGTTTCTTTCGTGTGAAACGGCGATTTATGAGAAATGACGATAAAATTGCTGTTTTAAACATGAAAAAACATAGATAAACGCTGTTTTGAACTATTCAAACTGACAAATTCATGTTTCTTTCGTGTGAAACGGCGATTTATGAGAAATGACGCTAAAATTGCTGTTTTAAACTTGCAAAAACATAGAAAAACGCTGTTTTGAACTATTCAAACTGACAAATTCATGTTTCTTTCGTGTGAAACGGCGATTTATGAGAAATGACGATAAAATTGCTGTTTTAAACTTGCAAAAACATAGAAAAACGCTGTTTTTAACTATTCAAACTGACAAATTCATGTTTTTTTCGTGTGAAACGGCGATTTATGAGAAATGACGATAAAATTGCTGTTTTAAACATGAAAAAACATAGAAAAACGCTGTTTTGAACTATTCAAACTGACAAATTCATGTTTCTTTCGTGTGAAACGGCGATTTATGAGAAATGACGATAAAATTGCTGTTTTAAACTTGCAAAAACATAGAAAAACGCTGTTTTGAACTATTCAAACTGACAAATTCATGTTTCTTTCGTGTGAAACGGCGATTTATGAGAAATGACGATAAAATTGCTGTTTTAAACTTGCAAAAACATAGAAAAACGCTGTTTTTTACTATTCAAACTGATAAATTCATGTTTCTTTCGTGTGAAACGGCAATTTATGAGAAATGACGATAAAATTGCTGTTTTAAACTTGCAAAAACATAGAAAAACGCTGTTTTTAACTATTCAAACTGACAAATTCATGTTTCTTTCGTGTGAAACGGCGATTTATGAGAAATGACGATAAAATTGCTGTTTTAAACTTGCAAAAACATAGAAAAACGCTGTTTTCAACTATTCAAACTGACAAATTCATGTTTCTTTCGTGTGAAACGGCGATTTATGAGAAATGACGCTAAAATTTCTGTTTTAAACTTGCAAAAACATAGAAAAACGCTGTTTTGAACTATTAAAACTGACAAATTCATGTTTCTTTCGTGTGAAACGGCGATTTATGAGAAATGACGATAAAATTGCTGTTTTAAACTTGCAAAAACATAGAAAAACGCTGTTTTTAACTATTCAAACTGATAAATTCATGTTTCTTTCGTGTGAAACGGCGATTTATGAGAAATGACGATAAAATTGCTGTTTTAAACTTGCAAAAACATAGAAAAACGCTGTTTTTAACTATTCAAACTGATAAATTTAGGTTTCTTTCGTTCAAAACGGTGGATTTTTGTGAAATCACGATAAAACTGCTGTTTTAAACTTGCAAAAACATATAAAAACGCTGTTTTGAACTATTCAAACTGATAAATTCATGTTTCTTTCGTGTGAAACGGCGATTTATGAGAAATGACGATAAAATTGCTGTTTTAAACTTGCAAAAACATAGAAAAACGCTGTTTTTAACTATTCAAACTGATAAATTCTTGTTTCTTTCGTGTGAAACGGCGATTTATGAGAAATGACGATAAAATTGCTGTTTTAAACTTGCAAAAACATAGAAAAACGCTGTTTTTAACTATTCAAACTGATAAATTCAGGTTTCTTTCGTTCGAAACGGTGAATTTTTGTGAAATCACGATAAAACTGTTGTTTTAAACTTGCAAAAACATAGATAAACTCTGTTTTGAACTATTCAAACTGATAAATTCATGTTTCTTTCGTGTGAAACGGCGATTTATGAGAAATGACGATAAAATTGCTGTTTTAAACATGAAAAAACATAGAAAAACGCTGTTTTTAACTATTCAAACTGACAAATTCATGTTTTTTTCGTGTGAAACGGCGATTTATGAGAAATGACGATAAAATTGCTGTTTTAAACATGAAAAACATAGAAAAACGCTGTTTTGAACTATTCAAACTGACAAATTCATGTTTCTTTCGTGTGAAACGGCGATTTATGAGAAATGACGATAAAATTGCTGTTTTAAACTTGCAAAAACATAGAAAAACGCTGTTTTGAACTATTCAAACTGACAAATTCATGTTTCTTTCGTGTGAAACGGCGATTTATGAGAAATGACGATAAAATTGCTGTTTTAAACTTGCAAAAACATAGAAAAACGCTGTTTTTTACTATTCAAACTGATAAATTCATGTTTCTTTCGTGTGAAACGGCGATTTATGAGAAATGGCGATAAAATTGCTGTTTTAAACTTGCAAAAACATAGAAAAACGCTGTTTTTAACTATTCAAACTGATAAATTTATGTTTCTTTCGTGTGAAACGGCGATTTATGAGAAATGACGATAAAATTGCTGTTTTAAACTTGCAAAAACATAGAAAAACGCTGTTTTTAACTATTCAAATTGATAAATTCAGGTTTCTTTCGTTCAAAACGGTGGATTTTTGTGAAATCACGATAAAACTGCTGTTTTAAACTTGCAAAAACATATAAAAACGCTGTTTTGAACTATTCAAACTGCTAAATTCATGTTTCTTTCGTGTGAAACGGCGATTTATGAGAAATGACGATAAAATTGCTGTTTTAAACATGAAAAAACATAGAAAAACGCTGTTTTTAACTATTCAAACTGATAAATTCATGTTTCTTTCGTGTGAAACGGCGATTTATGAGAAATGACGATAAAATTGCTGTTTTAAACTTGCAAAAACATAGAAAAACGCTGTTTTTAACTATTAAAACTGACAAATTCATGTTTCTTTCGTGTGAAACGGCGATTTATGAGAAATGACGATAAAATTCCTGTTTTAAACATGAAAAAACATAGATAAACGCTGTTTTTAACTATTCAAACTGATAAATTCAGGTTTCTTTCGTTCAAAACGGTGGATTTTTGTGAAATCACGATAAAACTGCTGTTTTAAACTTGCAAAAACATATAAAAACGCTGTTTTGAACTATTCAAACTGATAAATTCATGTTTCTTTCGTGTGAAACGGCGATTTATGAGAAATGACGATAAAATTGCTGTTTTAAACTTGCAAAAACATAGAAAAACGCTGTTTTTAACTATTCAAACTAATAAATTCATGTTTCTTTCGTGTGAAACGGCGATTTATGAGAAATGACGATAAAATTGCTGTATTAAACTTGCAAAAACATAGAAAAACGCTGTTTTTAACTATTCAAACTGATAAATTCAGGTTTCTTTTGTTCGAAACGGTGGATTTTTGTGAAATCACGATAAAACTGTTGTTTTAAACTTGCAAAAACATAGAAAAACTCTGTTTTGAACTATTCAAACTGATAAATTCATGTTTCTTTCGTGTGAAACGGCGATTTATGAGAAATGACGATAAAATTGCTGTTTTAAACATGAAAAAACATAGAAAAACGCTGTTTTTAACTATTCAAACTGACAAATTCATGTTTTTTTCGTGTGAAACGGCGATTTATGAGAAATGACGATAAAATTGCTGTTTTAAACATGAAAAAACATAGAAAAACGCTGTTTTGAACTATTTAAACTGACAAATTCATGTTTCTTTCGTGTGAAACGGCGATTTATGAGAAATGACGATAAAATTGCTGTTTTAAACTTGCAGAAACATAGAAAAACGCTGTTTTTAACTATTCAAACTGACAAATTCATGTTTTTTTCGTGTGAAACGGCGATTTAAGAGAAATGACGATAAAATTGCTGTTTTAAACATGAAAAAACATAGTAAAACGCTGTTTTGAACTATTCAAACTGACAAACTCATGTTTCTTTCGTGTGAAACGGCGATTTATGAGAAATGACGATAAAATTGCTGTTTTAAACTTGCAAAAACATAGAAAAACGCTGTTTTTAACTATTCAAACTGACAAATTCATGTTTCTTTCGTGTGAAACGGCGATTTATGAGAAATGACGATAAAATTGCTGTTTTAAACTTGCAAAAACATAGAAAAACGCTGTTTTCAACTATTCAAACTGACAAATTCATGTTTCTTTCGTGTGAAACGGCGATTTATGAGAAATGACGATAAAATTGCTGTTTTAAACTTGCAAAAACATAGAAAAACGCTGTTTTTAACTATTCAAACTGATAAATTCAGGTTTCTTTCGTTCAAAACGGTGGATTTTTGTGAAATCACGATAAAACTGCTGTTTTAAACTTGCAAAAACATAGAAAAACGCTGTTTTTAACTATTCAAACTGACAAATTCATGTTTTTTTCGTGTGAAACGGCGATTTATGAGAAATGACGATAAAATTGCTGTTTTAAACATGAAAAAACATAGAAAAACGCTGTTTTGAACTATTCAAACTGACAAATTCTTGTTTCTTTCGTGTGAAACGGCGATTTATGAGAAATGACGATAAAATTGCTGTTTTAAACTTGCAAAAACATAGAAAAACGCTGTTTTGAACTATTCAAACTGACAAATTCATGTTTCTTTCGTGTGAAACGGCGATTTATGAGAAATGACGATAAAATTGCTGTTTTAAACTTGCAAAAACATAGAAAAACGCTGTTTTTTACTATTCAAACTGATAAATTCATGTTTCTTTCGTGTGAAACGGCGATTTATGAGAAATGACGATAAAATTGCTGTTTTAAACTTGCAAAAACATAGAAAAACGCTGGTTTTAACTATTCAAACTGACAAATTCATGTTTCTTTCGTGTGAAACGGCGATTTATGAGAAATGACGATAAAATTGCTGTTTTAAACTTGCAAAAACATAGAAAAACGCTGTTTTCAACTATTCAAACTGACAAATTCATGTTTCTTTCGTGTGAAACGGCGATTTATGAGAAATGACGATAAAATTGCTGTTTTAAACATGAAAAAACATAGATAAACGCTGTTTTGAACTATTCAAACTGACAAATTCATGTTTCTTTCGTGTGAAACGGCGATTTATGAGAAATGACGCTAAAATTGCTGTTTTAAACTTGCAAAAACATATAAAAACGCTGTTTTGAACTATTAAAACTGACAAATTCATGTTTCTTTCGTGTGAAACGGCGATTTATGAGAAATGACGATAAAATTGCTGTTTTAAACTTGCAAAAACATAGAAAAACGCTGTTTTTAACTATTCAAACTGATAAATTCATGTTTCTTTCGTGTGAAACGGCGATTTATGAGAAATGACGATAAAATTGCTGTTTTAAACTTGCAAAAACATAGAAAAACGCTGTTTTTAACTATTCAAACTGATAAATTTAGGTTTCTTTCGTTCAAAACGGTGGATTTTTGTGAAATCACGATAAAACTGCTGTTTTAAACTTGCAAAAACATATAAAAACGCTGTTTTGAACTATTCAAACTGATAAATTCATGTTTCTTTCGTGTGAAACGGCTATTTATGAGAAATGACGATAAAATTGCTGTTTTAAACTTGCAAAAACATAGAAAAACGCTGTTTTTAACTATTCAAACTGATAAATTCTTGTTTCTTTCGTGTGAAACGGCGATTTATGAGAAATGACGATAAAATTGCTGTTTTAAACTTGCAAAAACATAGAAAAACGCTGTTTTTAACTATTCAAACTGATAAATTCAGGTTTCTTTCGTTCGAAACGGTGAATTTTTGTGAAATCACGATAAAACTGTTGTTTTAAACTTGCAAAAACATAGAAAAACTCTGTTTTGAACTATTCAAACTGATAAATTCATGTTTCTTTCGTGTGAAACGGCGATTTATGAGAAATGACGATAAAATTGCTGTTTTAAACATGAAAAAACATAGAAAAACGCTGTTTTTAACTATTCAAACTGACAAATTCATGTTTTTTTCGTGTGAAACGGCGATTTATGAGAAATGACGATAAAATTGCTGTTTTAAACATGAAAAACATAGAAAAACGCTGTTTTGAACTATTCAAACTGACAAATTCATGTTTCTTTCGTGTGAAACGGCGATTTATGAGAAATGACGATAAAATTGCTGTTTTAAACTTGCAAAAACATAGGAAAACGCTGTTTTGAACTATTCAAACTGACAAATTCATGTTTCTTTCGTGTGAAACGGCGATTTATGAGAAATGACGATAAAATTGTTGTTTTAAACTTGCAAAAACATAGAAAAACTCTGTTTTGAACTATTCAAACTGATAAATTCATGTTTCTTTCGTGTGAAACGGCGATTTATGAGAAATGACGATAAAATTGCTGTTTTAAACATGAAAAAACATAGAAAAACGCTGTTTTTAACTATTCAAACTGACAAATTCATGTTTTTTTCGTGTGAAACGGCGATTTATGAGAAATGACGATAAAATTGCTGTTTTAAACATGAAAAAACATAGAAAAACGCTGTTTTGAACTATTTAAACTGACAAATTCATGTTTCTTTCGTGTGAAACGGCGATTTATGAGAAATGACGATAAAATTGCTGTTTTAAACTTGCAGAAACATAGAAAAACGCTGTTTTTAACTATTCAAACTGACAAATTCATGTTTTTTTCGTGTGAAACGGCGATTTAAGAGAAATGACGATAAAATTGCTGTTTTAAACATGAAAAAACATAGTAAAACGCTGTTTTGAACTATTCAAACTGACAAACTCATGTTTCTTTCGTGTGAAACGGCGATTTATGAGAAATGACGATAAAATTGCTGTTTTAAACTTGCAAAAACATAGAAAAACGCTGTTTTTAACTATTCAAACTGACAAATTCATGTTTCTTTCGTGTGAAACGGCGATTAATGAGAAATGACGATAAAATTGCTGTTTTAAACTTGCAAAAACATAGAAAAACGCTGTTTTCAACTATTCAAACTGACAAATTCATGTTTCTTTCGTGTGAAACGGCGATTTATGAGAAATGACGATAAAATTGCTGTTTTAAACTTGCAAAAACATAGAAAAACGCTGTTTTTAACTATTCAAACTGATAAATTCAGGTTTCTTTCGTTCAAAACGGTGGATTTTTGTGAAATCACGATAAAACTGCTGTTTTAAACTTGCAAAAACATATAAAAACGCTGTTTTGAACTATTCAAACTGATAAATTCATGTTTCTTTCGTGTGAAACGGCGATTTATGAGAAATGACGATAAAATTGCTGTTTTAAACTTGCAAAAACATAGAAAAACGCTGTTTTTAACTATTCAAACTGATAAATTCTTGTTTCTTTCGTGTGAAACGGCGATTTATGAGAAATGACGATAAAATTGCTGTTTTAAACTTGCAAAAACATAGAAAAACGCTGTTTTTAACTATTCAAACTGATAAATTCAGGTTTCTTTCGTTCGAAACGGTGGATTTTTGTGAAATCACGATAAAACTGTTGTTTTAAACTTGCAAAAACATAGAAAAACTCTGTTTTGAACTATTCAAACTGATAAATTCATGTTTCTTTCATGTGAAACGGCGATTTATGAGAAATGACGATAAAATTGCTGTTTTAAACATGAAAAAACATAGAAAAACGCTGTTTTTAACTATTCAAACTGACAAATTCATGTTTTTTTCGTGTGAAACGGCGATTTATGAGAAATGACGATAAAATTGCTGTTTTAAACATGAAAAACATAGAAAAACGCTGTTTTGAACTATTCAAACTGACAAATTCATGTTTCTTTCGTGTGAAACGGCGATTTATGAGAAATGACGATAAAATTGCTGTTTTAAACTTGCAAAAACATAGAAAAACGCTGTTTTTAACTATTCAAACTGACAAATTCATGTTTTTTAAGTGTGAAACGGCGATTTATGAGAAATGACGATAAAATTGCTGTTTTAAACATGAAAAAACATAGAAAAACGCGGTTTTGAACTATTCAAACTGACAAATTCATGTTTCTTTCGTGTGAAACGGCGATTTATGAGAAATGACGATAAAATTGCTGTTTTAAACTTGCAAAAACATAGAAAAACGCTGTTTTGAACTATTCAAACTGACAAATTCATGTTTCTTTCGTGTGAAACGGCGATTTATGAGAAATGACGATAAAATTGCTGTTTTAAACTTGCAAAAACATAGAAAAACGCTGTTTTTTACTATTCAAACTGATAAATTCATGTTTCTTTCGTGTGAAACGGCGATTTATGAGAAATGACGATAAAATTGCTGTTTTAAACTTGCAAAAACATATAAAAACGCTGTTTTGAACTATTCAAACTGATAAATTCATGTTTCTTTCGTGTGAAACGGCGATTTATGAGAAATGACGATAAAATTGCTGTTTTAAACATGAAAAACATAGAAAAACGCTGTTTTGAACTATTCAAACTGACAAATTCATGTTTCTTTCGTGTGAAACGGCGATTTATGAGAAATGACGATAAAATTGCTGTTTTAAACTTGCAAAAACATAGAAAAACGCTGTTTTTAACTATTCAAACTGACAAATTCATGTTTTTTAAGTGTGAAACGGCGATTTATGAGAAATGACGATAAAATTGCTGTTTTAAACATGAAAAAACATAGAAAAACGCGGTTTTGAACTATTCAAACTGACAAATTCATGTTTCTTTCGTGTGAAACGGCGATTTATGAGAAATGACGATAAAATTGCTGTTTTAAACTTGCAAAAACATAGAAAAACGCTGTTTTGAACTATTCAAACTGACAAATTCATGTTTCTTTCGTGTGAAACGGCGATTTATGAGAAATGACGATAAAATTGCTGTTTTAAACTTGCAAAAACATAGAAAAACGCTGTTTTTTACTATTCAAACTGATAAATTCATGTTTCTTTCGTGTGAAACGGCGATTTATGAGAAATGACGATAAAATTGCTGTTTTAAACTTGCAAAAACATATAAAAACGCTGTTTTGAACTATTCAAACTGATAAATTCATGTTTCTTTCGTGTGAAACGGCGATTTATGAGAAATGACGATAAAATTGCTGTTTTATACATGAAAAAACATAGAAAAACGCTGTTTTTAACTATTCAAACTGATAAATTCATGTTTCTTTCGTGTGAAACGGCGATTTATGAGAAATGACGATAAAATTGCTGTTTTAAACTTGCAAAAACATAGAAAAACGCTGTTTTTAACTATTCAAACTGACAAATTCATGTTTCTTTCGTGTGAAACGGCGATTTATGAGAAATGACGATAAAATTGCTGTTTTAAACATGAAAAAACATAGATAAACGCTGTTTTTAACTATTCAAACTGATAAATTCAGGTTTCTTTCGTTCAAAACGGTGGATTTTTGTGAAATCACGATAAAACTGCTGTTTTAAACTTGCAAAAACATATAAAAACGCTGTTTTGAACTATTCAAACTGATAAATTCATGTTTCTTTCGTGTGAAACGGCGATTTATGAGAAATGACGATAAAATTGCTGTTTTAAACTGGCAAAAACATAGAAAAACGCTGTTTTTAACTATTCAAACTGATAAATTCATGTTTCTTTCGTGTGAAACGGCGATTTATGAGAAATGACGTTAAAATTGCTGTATTAAACTTGCAAAAACATAGAAAAACGCTGTTTTTAACTATTCAAACTGATAAATTCAGGTTTCTTTCGTTCGAAACGGTGGATTTTTGTGAAATCACGATAAAACTGTTGTTTTAAACTTGCAAAAACATAGAAAAACTCTGTTTTGAACTATTCAAACTGATAAATTCATGTTTCTTTCGTGTGAAACGGCGATTTATGAGAAATGACGATAAAATTGCTGTTTTAAACATGAAAAAACATAGATAAACGCTGTTTTGAACTATTCAAACTGACAAATTCATGTTTCTTTCGTGTGAAACGGCGATTTATGAGAAATGACGATAAAATTGCTGTTTTAAACTTGCAAAAACATAGAAAAACGCTGTTTTTAACTATTCAAACTGATAAATTCATGTTTCTTTCGTGTGAAACGGCGATTTATGAGAAATGACGATAAAATTGCTGTTTTAAACTTGCAAAAACATAGAAAAACCTGTTTTTAACTATTCAAACTGATAAATTCAGGTTTCTTTCGTTCGAAACGGTGGATTTTTGTGAAATCACGATAAAACTGTTGTTTTAAACTTGCAAAAACATAGAAAAACTCTGTTTTGAACTATTCAAACTGATAAATTAATGTTTCTTTCGTGTGAAACGGCGATTTATGAGAAATGACGATAAAATTGCTGTTTTAACATGAAAAAACATAGAAAAACGCTGTTTTTAACTATTCAAACTGACAAATTTATGTTTTTTTCGTGTGAAACGGCGATTTATGAGAAATGACGATAAAATTGCTGTTTTAAACATGAAAAACATTGAAAAACGCTGTTTTGAACTATTCAAACTGACAAATTCATGTTTCTTTCGTGTGAAACGGCGATTTATGAGAAATGACGATAAAATTGCTGTTTTAAACTTGCAAAAACATAGAAAAACGCTGTTTTTAACTATTCAAACTGACAAATTCATGTTTCTTTCGTGTGAAACGGCGATTTATGAGAAATGACGATAAAATTGCTGTTTTAAACTTGCAAAAACATAGAAAAACGCTGTTTTTAACTATTCAAACTGACAAATTCATGTTTCTTTCGTGTGAAACGGCGATTTATGAGAAATGACGATAAAATTGCTGTTTTAAACTTGCAAAAACATAGAAAAACGCTGTTTTCAACTATTCAAACTGACAAATTCATGTTTCTTTCGTGTGAAACGGCGATTTATGAGAAATGACGCTAAAATTGCTGTTTTAAACTTGCAAAAACATTGAAAAACGCTGTTTTGAACTATTCAAACTGACAAATTCATGTTTCTTTCGTGTGATACGGCGATTTATGAGAAATGACGATAAAATTGCTGTTTTAAACTTACAAAAACATAGAAAAACGCTGTTTTTAACTATTCAAACTGATAAATTCATGTTTCTTTCGTGTGAAACGGCGATTTATGAGAAATGACGATAAAATTGCTGTTTTAAACTTGCAAAAACATAGAAAAACGCTGTTTTTAACTATTCAAACTGACAAATTCATGTTTCTTTCGTGTGAAACGGCGATTTATGAGAAATGACGATAAAATTGCTGTTTTAAACGCTTTCGTGTGAAACGGCGATTTATGAGAAATGACGATAAAATTGCTGTTTTAAACTTGCAAAAACATAGAAAAACGCTGTTTTTAACTATTCAAACTGATAAATTCATGTTTCTTTCGTGTGAAACGGCGATTTATGAGAAATGACGATAAAATTGCTGTATTAAACTTGCAAAAACATAGAAAAACGCTGTTTTTAACTATTCAAACTGATAAATTCAGGTTTCTTTCGTTCGAAACGGTGGATTTTTGTGAAATCTCGATAAAACTGTTGTTTTAAACTTGCAAAAACATAGAAAAACTCTGTTTTGAACTATTCAAACTGATAAATTCATGTTTCTTTCGTGTGAAACGGCGATTTATGAGAAATGACGATAAAATTGCTGTTTTAATCATGAAAAAACATAGAAAAACGCTGTTTTTAACTATTCAAACTGACAAATTCATGTTTTTTTCGTGTGAAACGGCGATTTATGAGAAATGACGATAAAATTGCTGTTTTACACATGAAAAAACAGAAAAACGCTGTTTTGAACTATTCAAACTGACAAATTCATGTTTCTTTCGTGTGAAACGGCGATTTATGAGAAATGACGATAAAATTGCTGTTTTAAACTTGCAAAAACATAGAAAAACGCTGTTTTTAACTATTCAAACTGACAAATTCATGTTTTTTTCGTGTGAAACGGCGATTTATGAGAAATGACGATAAAATTGCTGTTTTAAACTTGCAAAAACATAGAAAAACGCTGTTTTCAACTATTCAAACTGACAAATTCATGTTTCTTTCGTGTGAAACGGCGATTTATGAGAAATGACGATAAAATTGCTGTTTTAAACTTGCAAAAACATAGAAAAACGCTGTTTTTAACTATTTAAACTGATAAATTCATGTTTCTTTCGTGTGAAACGGCGATTAATGAGAAATGACGATAAAATTGCTGTTTTAAACTTGCAAAAACATAGAAAAACGCTGTTTTTAACTATTCAAACTGATAAATTCAGGTTTCTTTCGTTCAAAACGGTGGATTTTTGTGAAATCACGATAAAACTGCTGTTTTAAACTTGCAAAAACATATAAAAACGCTGTTTTGAACTATTCAAACTGATAAATTCATGTTTCTTTCGTGTGAAACGGCGATTTATGAGAAATGACGATAAAATTGCTGTTTTAAACTTGCAAAAACATAGAAAAACGCTGTTTTTAACTATTCAAACTGATAAATTCATGTTTCTTTCGTGTGAAACGGCGATTTATGAGAAATGACGATAAAATTGCTGTTTTAAACTTGCAAAAACATAGAAAAACGCTGTTTTTAACTATTCAAACTGATAAATTCAGGTTTCTTTTGTTCGAAACGGTGGATTTTTGTGAAATCACGATAAAACTGTTGTTTTAAACTTGCAAAAACATAGAAAAACTCTGTTTTGAACTATTCAAACTGATAAATTCATGTTTCTTTCGTGTGAAACGGCGATTTATGAGAAATGACGATCAAATTGCTGTTTTAAACATGAAAAAACATAGAAAAAAGCTGTTTTTAACTATTCAAACTGACAAATTCATGTTTTTTTCGTGTGAAACGGCGATTTATGAGAAATGACGATAAAATTGCTGTTTTAAACGCTTTCGTGTGAAACGGCGATTTATGAGAAATGACGATAAAATTGCTGTTTTAAACTTGCAAAAACATAGAAAAACGCTGTTTTTAACTATTCAAACTGATAAATTCATGTTTCTTTCGTGTGAAACGGCGATTTATGAGAAATGACGATAAAATTGCTGTATTAAACTTGCAAAAACATAGAAAAACGCTGTTTTTAACTATTCAAACTGATAAATTCAGGTTTCTTTCGTTCGAAACGGTGGATTTTTGTGAAATCTCGATAAAACTGTTGTTTTAAACTTGCAAAAACATAGAAAAACTCTGTTTTGAACTATTCAAACTGATAAATTCATGTTTCTTTCGTGTGAAACGGCGATTTATGAGAAATGACGATAAAATTGCTGTTTTAATCATGAAAAAACATAGAAAAACGCTGTTTTTAACTATTCAAACTGACAAATTCATGTTTTTTTCGTGTGAAACGGCGATTTATGAGAAATGACGATAAAATTGCTGTTTTACACATGAAAAAACAGAAAAACGCTGTTTTGAACTATTCAAACTGACAAATTCATGTTTCTTTCGTGTGAAACGGCGATTTATGAGAAATGACGATAAAATTGCTGTTTTAAACTTGCAAAAACATAGAAAAACGCTGTTTTTAACTATTCAAACTGACAAATTCATGTTTTTTTCGTGTGAAACGGCGATTTAAGAGAAATGACGATAAAATTGCTGTTTTAAACATGAAAAAACATAGAAAAAAACGCTGTTTTGAACTATTCAAACTGACAAATTCATGTTTCTTTCGTGTGAAACGGCGATTTATGAGAAATGACGATAAAATTGCTGTTTTAAACATGAAAAAACATAGAAAAACGCTGTTTTGAACTATTCAAACTGACAAATTCATGTTTCTTTCGTGTGAAACGGCGATTTATGAGAAATAACGATAAAATTGCTGTTTTAAACTTGCAAAAACATAGAAAAACGCTGTTTTTAACTATTCAAACTGACAAATTCATGTTTCTTTCGTGTGAAACGGCGATTTATGAGAAATGACGATAAAATTGCTGTTTTAAACTTGCAAAAACATAGAAAAACGCTGTTTTCAACTATTCAAACTGACAAATTCATGTTTCTTTCGTGTGAAACGGCGATTAATGAGAAATGACGATAAAATTGCTGTTTTAAACATGAAAAAACATAGATAAACGCTGTTTTGAACTATTCAAACTGACAAATTCATGTTTCTTTCGTGTGAAACGGCGATTTATGAGAAATGACGCTAAAATTGCTGTTTTAAACTTGCAAAAACATAGAAAAACGCTGTTTTGAACTATTCAAACTGACAAATTCATGTTTCTTTCGTGTGAAACGGCGATTTATGAGAAATGACGATAAAATTGCTGTTTTAAACGCTTTCGTGTGAAACGGCGATTTATGAGAAATGACGATAAAATTGCTGTTTTAAACTTGCAAAAACATAGAAAAACGCTGTTTTTAACTATTCAAACTGATAAATTCATGTTTCTTTCGTGTGAAACGGCGATTTATGAGAAATGACGATAAAATTGCTGTATTAAACTTGCAAAAACATAGAAAAACGCTGTTTTTAACTATTCAAACTGATAAATTCAGGTTTCTTTCGTTCGAAACGGTGGATTTTTGTGAAATCACGATACAACTGTTGTTTTAAACTTGCAAAAACATAGAAAAACTCTGTTTTGAACTATTCAAACTGATAAATTCATGTTTCTTTCGTGTGAAACGGCGATTTATGAGAAATGACGATAAAATTGCTGTTTTAAACATGAAAAAACATAGAAAAACGCTGTTTTTAACTATTCAAACTGACAAATTCATGTTTTTTTCGTGTGAAACGGCGATTTATGAGTAATGACGATAAAATTGCTGTTTTAAACATGAAAAAACAGAAAAACGCTGTTTTGAACTATTCAAACTGACAAATTCATGTTTCTTTCGTGTGAAACGGCGATTTATGAGAAATGACGATAAAATTGCTGTTTTAAACTTGCAAAAACATAGAAAAACGCTGTTTTTAACTATTCAAACTGACAAATTCATGTTTTTTTCGTGTGAAACGGCGATTTAAGAGAAATGAAGATAAGATTGCTGTTTTAAACATGAAAAAACATAGAAAAACGCTGTTTTGAACTATTCAAACTGACAAATTCATGTTTCTTTCGTGTGAAACGGCGATTTATGAGAAATGACGATAAAATTGCTGTTTTAAACTGGCAAAAACATAGAAAAACGCTGTTTTTAACTATTCAAACTGACAAATTCATGTTTCTTTCGTGTGAAACGGCGATTTATGAGAAATGACGATAAAATTGCTGTTTTAAACTTGCAAAAACATAGAAAAACGCTGTTTTCAACTATTCAAACTGACAAATTCATGTTTCTTTCATGTGAAACGGCGATTTATGAGAAATGACGATAAAATTGCTGTTTTAAACTTGCAAAACCATAGAAAAACGCTGTTTTTAACTATTTAAACTGATAAATTCATGTTTCTTTCGTGTGAAACGGCGATTTATGAGAAATGACGATAAAATTGCTGTTTTAAACTTGCAAAAACATAGAAAAACGCTGTTTTTAACTATTCAAACTGATAAATTCAGGTTTCTTTCGTTCAAAACGGTGGATTTTTGTGAAATCACGATAAAACTGCTGTTTTAAACTTGCAAAAACATATAAAAACGCTGTTTTGAACTATTCAAACTGATAAATTCATGTTTCTTTCGTGTGAAACGGCGATTTATGAGAAATGACGATAAAATTGCTGTTTTAAACTTGCAAAAACATAGAAAAACGCTGTTTTTAACTATTCAAACTGATAAATTCATGTTTCTTTCGTGTGAAACGGCGATTTATGAGAAATGACGATAAAATTGCTGTTTTAAACTTGCAAAAACATAGAAAAACGCTGTTTTTAACTATTCAAACTGATAAATTCAGGTTTCTTTCGTTCGAAACGGTGGATTTTTGTGAAATCACGATAAAACTGTTGTTTTAAACTTGCAAAAACATAGAAAAACTCTGTTTTGAACTATTCAAACTGATAAATTCATGTTTCTTTCGTGTGAAACGGCGATTTATGAGAAATGACGATAAAATTGCTGTTTTAAACATGAAAAAACATAGAAAAACGCTGTTTTTAACTATTCAAACTGACAAATTCATGTTTTTTTCGTGTGAAACGGCGATTTATGAGAAATGACGATAAAATTGCTGTTTTAAACATAAAAAAACATAGAAAAACGCTGTTTTGAACTATTCAAACTGACAAATTCATGTTTCTTTCGTGTGAAACGGCGATTTATGAGAAATGACGATAAAATTGCTGTTTTAAACTTGCAAAAACATAGAAAAACGCTGTTTTTACCTATTCAAACTGACAAATTCATGTTTTTTTCGTGTGAAACGGCGATTTATGAGAAATGACGATAAAATTGCTGTTTTAAACTTGCAAAAACATAGAAAAACGCTGTTTTTAACTATTCAAACTGATAAATTCAGGTTTCTTTCGTTCGAAACGGTGGATTTTTGTGAAATCACGATAAAACTGTTGTTTTAAACTTGCAAAAACATAGAAAAACTCTGTTTTGAACTATTCAAACTGATAAATTCATGTTTCTTTCGTGTGAAACGGCGATTTATGAGAAATGACGATAAAATTGCTGTTTTAAACATGAAAAAACATAGAAAAACGCTGTTTTTAATTATTCAAACTGACAAATTCATGTTTTTTTCGTGTGAAACGGCGATTTATGAGAAATGACGATAAAATTGCTGTTTTAAACATGAAAAAACATAGAAAAACGCTGTTTTGAACTATTCAAACTGACAAATTCATGTTTCTTTCGTGTGAAACGGCGATTTATGAGAAATGACGATAAAATTGCTGTTTTAAACTTGCAAAAACATAGAAAAACGCTGTTTTTAACTATTCAAACTGACAAATTCATGTTTTTTTCGTGTGAAACGGCGATTTATGAGAAATGACGATAAAATTGCTGTTTTAAACATGAAAAAACATAGAAAAACGCTGTTTTGAACTATTCAAACTGACAAATTCATGTTTCTTTCGTGTGAAACGGCGATTTATGAGAAATGACGATAAAATTGCTGTTTTAAACTTGCAAAAACATAGAAAAACGCTGTTTTTTACTATTCAAACTGATAAATTCATGTTTCTTTCGTGTAAAACGGCGATTTATGAGAAATGACGATAAAATTGCTGTTTTAAACTTGCAAAAACATAGAAAAACGCTGTTTTTAACTATTCAAACTGACAAATTCATGTTTCTTTCGTGTGAAACGGCGATTTATGAGAAATGACGATAAAATTGCTGTTTTAAACTTGCAAAAACATAGAAAAACTCTGTTTTGAACTATTCAAACTGACAAATTCATGTTTCTTTCGTGTGAAACGGCGATTTATGAGAAATGACGATAAAATTGCTGTTTTAAACTTGCAAAAACATAGAAAAACGCTGTTTTTTACTATTCAAACTGATAAATTCATGTTTCTTTCGTGTGAAACGGCGATTTATGAGAAATGACGATAAAATTGCTGTTTTAAACATGAAAAAACATAGAAAAACGCTGTTTTGAACTATTCAAACTGACAAATTCATGTTTTTTCGTGTGAAACGGCGATTTATGAGAAATGACGATAAAATTGCTGTTTTAAACTTGCAAAAACATAGAAAAACGCTGTTTTGAACTATTCAAACTGACAAATTCATGTTTCTTTCGTGTGAAACGGCGATTTATGAGAAATGACGATAAAATTGCTGTTTTAAACTTGCAAAAACATAGAAAAACGCTGTTTTTTACTATTCAAACTGATAAATTCATGTTTCTTTCGTGTGAAACGGCGATTTATGAGAAATGACGATAAAATTGCTGTTTTAAACTTGCAAAAACATAGAAAAACGCTGTTTTTAACTATTCAAACTGACAAATTCATGTTTCTTTCGTGTGAAACGGCGATTTATGAGAAATGACGATAAAATTGCTGTTTTAAACTTGCAAAAACATAGAAAAACGCTGTTTTGAACTATTCAAACTGACAAATTCATGTTTCTTTCGTGTGAAACGGCGATTTATGAGAAATGACGATAAAATTACTGTTTTAAACTTGCAAAAACATAGAAAAACGCTGTTTTTTACTATTCAAACTGATAAATTCATGTTTCTTTCGTGTAAAACGGCGATTTATGAGAAATGACGATAAAATTGCTGTTTTAAACTTGCAAAAACATAGAAAAACGCTGTTTTTAACTATTCAAACTGACAAATTCATGTTTCTTTCGTGTGAAACGGCGATTTATGAGAAATGACGATAAAATTGCTGTTTTAAACTTGCAAAAACATAGAAAAACGCTGTTTTTTACTATTCAAACTGATAAATTCATGTTTCTTTCGTGTGAAACGGCGATTTATGAGAAATAACGATAAAATTGCTGTTTTAAACTTGCAAAAACATAGAAAAACGCTGTTTTGAACTATTCAAACTGACAAATTCATGTTTCTTTCGTGTGAAACGGCGATTTATGAGAAATGACGATAAAATTGCTGTTTTAAACTTGCAAAAACATAGAAAAACGCTGTTTTTTACTATTCAAACTGATAAATTCATGTTTCTTTCGTGTGAAACGGCGATTTATGAGAAATGACGATAAAATTGCTGTTTTAAACTTGCAAAAACATAGAAAAACGCTGTTTTTAACTATTCAAACTGACAAATTCATGTTTCTTTCGTGTGAAACTGCGATTTATGAGAAATGACGATAAAATTGCTGTTTTAAACTTGCAAAAACATAGAAAAACGCTGTTTTCAACTATTCAAACTGACAAATTCATGTTTCTTTCGTGTGAAACGGCGATTTATGAGAAATGACGATAAAATTGCTGTTTTAAACATGAAAAAACATAGACAAACGCTGTTTTGAACTATTCAAACTGACAAATTCATGTTTCTTTCGTGTGAAACGGCGATTTATGAGAAATGACGATAAAATTGCTGTTTTAAACTTGCAAAAACATAGAAAAACGCTGTTTTTAACTATTCAAACTGATAAATTCATGTTTCTTTCGTGTGAAACGGCGATTTATGAGAAATGACGATAAAATTGCAGTTTTAAACTTGCAAAAACATAGAAAAACCTGTTTTTAACTATTCAAACTGATAAATTCAGGTTTCTTTCGTTCGAAACGGTGGATTTTTGTGAAATCACGATAAAACTGTTGTTTTAAACTTGCAAAAACATAGAAAAACTCTGTTTTGAACTATTCAAACTGATAAATTAATGTTTCTTTCGTGTGAAACGGCGATTTATGAGAAATGACGATAAAATTGCTGTTTTAACATGAAAAAACATAGAAAAACGCTGTTTTTAACTATTCAAACTGACAAATTCATGTTTTTTTCGTGTGAAACGGCGATTTATGAGAAATGACGATAAAATTGCTGTTTTAAACATGAAAAACATTGAAAAACGCTGTTTTGAACTATTCAAACTGACAAATTCATGTTTCTTTCGTGTGAAACGGCGATTTATGAGAAATGACGATAAAATTGCTGTTTTAAACTTGCAAAAACATAGAAAAACGCTGTTTTTAACTATTCAAACTGACAAATTCATGTTTTTTTCGTGTGAAACGGCGATTTATGAGAAATGACGATAAAATTGCTGTTTTAAACATGAAAAAACATAGAAAAACGCTGTTTTGAACTATTCAAACTGACAAATTCATGTTTCTTTCGTGTGAAACGGCGATTTATGAGAAATGACGATAAAATTGTTGTTTTAAACTTGCAAAAACCTAGAAAAACGCTGTTTTGAACTATTCAAACTGACAAATTCATGTTTCTTTCGTGTGAAACGGCGATTTATGAGAAATGACGATAAAATTGCTGTTTTAAACTTGCAAAAACATAGAAAAACGCTGTTTTTTACTATTCAAACTGATAAATTCATGTTTCTTTCGTGTGAAACGGCGATTTATGAGAAATGACGATAAAATTGCTGTTTTAAACTTGCAAAAACATAGAAAAATGCTGTTTTTAACTATTCAAACTGACAAATTCATGTTTCTTTCGTGTGAAACGGCGATTTATGAGAAATGACGATAAAATTGCTGTTTTAAACTTGCAAAAACATAGAAAAACGCTGTTTTCAACTATTCAAACTGACAAATTCATGTTTCTTTCGTGTGAAACGGCGATTTATGAGAAATGACGATAAAATTGCTGTTTTAAACATGAAAAAACATAGATAAACGCTGTTTTGAACTATTCAAACTGACAAATTCATGTTTCTTTCGTGTGAAACGGCGATTTATGAGAAATGACGCTAAAATTGCTGTTTTAAACTTGCAAAAACATAGAAAAACG
Organism: Poecilus cupreus; assembly: GCA_963942605.1. Taxonomy (NCBI): domain Eukaryota; kingdom Metazoa; phylum Arthropoda; class Insecta; order Coleoptera; family Carabidae; genus Poecilus; species Poecilus cupreus. The sequence goes on along the minus strand of CAWWDY010000892.1, from coordinate 28,362 downwards.
CTGTTTTGAACTATTCAAACTGACAAATTCATGTTTCTTTCGTGTGAAACGGCGATTTATGAGAAATGACGATAAAATTGCTGTTTTAAACTTGCAAAAACATAGAAAAATGCTGTTTTTAACTATTCAAACTGACAAATTCATGTTTTTTTCGTGTGAAACGGCGATTTATGAGAAATGACGATAAAATTGCTGTTTTAAACATGAAAAACATAGAAAAACGCTGTTTTGAACTATTCAAACTGACAAATTCATGTTTCTTTCGTGTGAAACGGCGATTTATGAGAAATGACGATAAAATTGCTGTTTTAAACTTGCATAAACATAGAAAAACGCTGTTTTTAACTATTCAAACTGACAAATTCATGTTTTTTTCGTGTGAAACGGCGATTTATGAGATATGACGATAAAATTGCTGTTTTAAACATGAAAAAACATAGAAAAACGCTGTTTTGAACTATTCAAACTGACAAATTCATGTTTCTTTCGTGTGAAACGGCGATTTATGAGAAATGACGATAAAATTGCTGTTTTAAACTTGCAAAAACATAGAAAAACGCTGTTTTGAACTATTCAAACTGACAAATTCATGTTTCTTTCGTGTGAAACGGCGATTTATGAGAAATGACGATAAAATTGCTGTTTTAAACTTGCAAAAACATAGAAAAACGCTGTTTTTTACTATTCAAACTGATAAATTCATGTTTCTTTCGTGTGAAACGGCGATTTATGAGAAATGACGATAAAATTGCTGTTTTAAACTTGCAAAAACATAGAAAAACGCTGTTTTTAACTATTCAAACTGACAAATTCATGTTTCTGTCGTGTGAAACGGCGATTTATGAGAAATGACGATAAAATTGCTGTTTTAAACATGAAAAAACATAGAAAAACGCTGTTTTGAACTATTCAAACTGACAAATTCATGTTTCTTTCGTGTGAAACGGCGATTTATGAGAAATGACGATAAAATTGCTGTTTTAAACTTGCAAAAACATAGAAAAACGCTGTTTTGAACTATTCAAACTGACAAATTCATGTTTCTTTCGTGTGAAACGGCGATTTATGAGAAATGACGATAAAATTGCTGTTTTAAACTTGCAAAAACATAGAAAAACGCTGTTTTTTACTATTCAAACTGACAAATTCATGTTTCTTTCGTGTGAAACGGCGATTTATGAGAAATGACGATAAAATTGCTGTTTTAAACTTGCAAAAACATAGAAAAACGCTGTTTTTAACTATTCAAACTGACAAATTCAGGTTTCTTTCGTTCAAAACGGCGATTTATGAGAAATGACGATAAAATTGCTGTTTTAAACATGAAAAAACATAGAAAAACGCTGTTTTGAACTATTCAAACTGACAAATTCATGTTTCTTTCGTGTGAAACGGCGATTTATGAGAAATGACGATAAAATTGCTGTTTTAAACTTGCAAAAACATAGAAAAAACGCTGTTTTTTACTATTCAAACTGATAAATTCATGTTTCTTTCGTGTAAAACGGCGATTTATGAGAAATGACGATAAAATTGCTGTTTTAAACTTGCAAAAACATAGAAAAACGCTGTTTTTAACTATTCAAACTGACAAATTCATGTTTCTTTCGTGTGAAACGGCGATTTATGAGAAATGACGATAAAATTGCTGTTTTAAACTTGCAAAAACATAGAAAAACTCTGTTTTGAACTATTCAAACTGACAAATTCATGTTTCTTTCGTGTGAAACGGCGATTTATGAGAAATGACGATAAAATTGCTGTTTTAAACTTGCAAAAACATAGAAAAACGCTGTTTTTTACTATTCAAACTGATAAATTCATGTTTCTTTCGTGTGAAACGGCGATTTATGAGAAATGACGATAAAATTGCTGTTTTAAACTTGCAAAAACATAGAAAAACGCTGTTTTTAACTATTCAAACTGATAAATTCAGGTTTTTTCGTTCAAAACGGTGGATTTTTGTGAAATCACGATAAAACTGCTGTTTTAAACTTGCAAAAACATATAAAAACGCTGTTTTGAACTATTCAAACTGATAAATTCATGTTTCTTTCGTGTAAAACGGCGATTTATGAGAAATGACGATAAAATTGCTGTTTTAAACTTGCATAAACATAGAAAAACGCTGTTTTTAACTATTCAAACTGACAAATTCATGTTTTTTTCGTGTGAAACGGCGATTTATGAGATATGACGATAAAATTGCTGTTTTAAACATGAAAAAACATAGAAAAACGCTGTTTTGAACTATTCAAACTGACAAATTCATGTTTCTTTCGTGTGAAACGGCGATTTATGAGAAATGACGATAAAATTGCTGTTTTAAACTTGCAAAAACATAGAAAAACGCTGTTTTGAACTATTCAAACTGACAAATTCATGTTTCTTTCGTGTGAAACGGCGATTTATGAGAAATGACGATAAAATTGCTGTTTTAAACTTGCAAAAACATAGAAAAACGCTGTTTTTTACTATTCAAACTGATAAATTCATGTTTCTTTCGTGTGAAACGGCGATTTATGAGAAATGACGATAAAATTGCTGTTTTAAACTTGCAAAAACATAGAAAAACGCTGTTTTTAACTATTCAAACTGACAAATTCATGTTTCTGTCGTGTGAAACGGCGATTTATGAGAAATGACGATAAAATTGCTGTTTTAAACATGAAAAAACATAGAAAAACGCTGTTTTGAACTATTCAAACTGACAAATTCATGTTTCTTTCGTGTGAAACGGCGATTTATGAGAAATGACGATAAAATTGCTGTTTTAAACTTGCAAAAACATAGAAAAACGCTGTTTTGAACTATTCAAACTGACAAATTCATGTTTCTTTCGTGTGAAACGGCGATTTATGAGAAATGACGATAAAATTGCTGTTTTAAACTTGCAAAAACATAGAAAAACGCTGTTTTTTACTATTCAAACTGACAAATTCATGTTTCTTTCGTGTGAAACGGCGATTTATGAGAAATGACGATAAAATTGCTGTTTTAAACTTGCAAAAACATAGAAAAACGCTGTTTTTAACTATTCAAACTGACAAATTCAGGTTTCTTTCGTTCAAAACGGCGATTTATGAGAAATGACGATAAAATTGCTGTTTTAAACATGAAAAAACATAGAAAAACGCTGTTTTGAACTATTCAAACTGACAAATTCATGTTTCTTTCGTGTGAAACGGCGATTTATGAGAAATGACGATAAAATTGCTGTTTTAAACTTGCAAAAACATAGAAAAACGCTGTTTTTTACTATTCAAACTGATAAATTCATGTTTCTTTCGTGTAAAACGGCGATTTATGAGAAATGACGATAAAATTGCTGTTTTAAACTTGCAAAAACATAGAAAAACGCTGTTTTTAACTATTCAAACTGACAAATTCATGTTTCTTTCGTGTGAAACGGCGATTTATGAGAAATGACGATAAAATTGCTGTTTTAAACTTGCAAAAACATAGAAAAACTCTGTTTTGAACTATTCAAACTGACAAATTCATGTTTCTTTCGTGTGAAACGGCGATTTATGAGAAATGACGATAAAATTGCTGTTTTAAACTTGCAAAAACATAGAAAAACGCTGTTTTTTACTATTCAAACTGATAAATTCATGTTTCTTTCGTGTGAAACGGCGATTTATGAGAAATGACGATAAAATTGCTGTTTTAAACTTGCAAAAACATAGAAAAACGCTGTTTTTAACTATTCAAACTGATAAATTCAGGTTTTTTCGTTCAAAACGGTGGATTTTTGTGAAATCACGATAAAACTGCTGTTTTAAACTTGCAAAAACATATAAAAACGCTGTTTTGAACTATTCAAACTGATAAATTCATGTTTCTTTCGTGTAAAACGGCGATTTATGAGAAATGACGATAAAATTGCTGTTTTAAACTTGCATAAACATAGAAAAACGCTGTTTTTAACTATTCAAACTGACAAATTCATGTTTTTTTCGTGTGAAACGGCGATTTATGAGATATGACGATAAAATTGCTGTTTTAAACATGAAAAAACATAGAAAAACGCTGTTTTGAACTATTCAAACTGACAAATTCATGTTTTTTCGTGTGAAACGGCGATTTATGAGAAATGACGATAAAATTGCTGTTTTAAACTTGCAAAAACATAGAAAAACGCTGTTTTGAACTATTCAAACTGACAAATTCATGTTTCTTTCGTGTGAAACGGCGATTTATGAGAAATGACGATAAAATTGCTGTTTTAAACTTGCAAAAACATAGAAAAACGCTGTTTTTTACTATTCAAACTGATAAATTCATGTTTCTTTCGTGTGAAACGGCGATTTATGAGAAATGACGATAAAATTGCTGTTTTAAACTTGCAAAAACATAGAAAAACGCTGTTTTTAACTATTCAAACTGACAAATTCATGTTTCTTTCGTGTGAAACGGCGATTTATGAGAAATGACGATAAAATTGCTGTTTTAAACTTGCAAAAACATAGAAAAACGCTGTTTTGAACTATTCAAACTGACAAATTCATGTTTCTTTCGTGTGAAACGGCGATTTATGAGAAATGACGATAAAATTGCTGTTTTAAACTTGCAAAAACATAGAAAAACGCTGTTTTTTACTATTCAAACTGATAAATTCATGTTTCTTTCGTGTAAAACGGCGATTTATGAGAAATGACGATAAAATTGCTGTTTTAAACTTGCAAAAACATAGAAAAACGCTGTTTTTAACTATTCAAACTGACAAATTCATGTTTCTTTCGTGTGAAACGGCGATTTATGAGAAATGACGATAAAATTGCTGTTTTAAACTTGCAAAAACATAGAAAAACTCTGTTTTGAACTATTCAAACTGACAAATTCATGTTTCTTTCGTGTGAAACGGCGATTTATGAGAAATGACGATAAAATTGCTGTTTTAAACTTGCAAAAACATAGAAAAACGCTGTTTTTTACTATTCAAACTGACAAAATCATGTTTCTTTCGTGTGAAACGGCGATTTATGAGAAATGACGATAAAATTGCTGTTTTAAACATGAAAAAACATAGATAAACGCTGTTTTGAACTATTCAAACTGACAAATTCATGTTTCTTTCGTGTGAAACGGCGATTTATGAGAAATGACGATAAAATTGCTGTTTTAAACTTGCAAAAACATAGAAAAACGCTGTTTTTAACTATTCAAACTGATAAATTCATGTTTCTTTCGTGTGAAACGGCGATTTATTAGAAATGACGATAAAATTGCTGTTTTAAACTTGCAAAAACATAGAAAAACGCTGTTTTTAACTATTCAAACTGATAAATTCAGGTTTCTTTCGTTCGAAACGGTGGATTTTTGTGAAATCACGATAAAACTGTTGTTTTAAACTTGCAAAAACATAGAAAAACTCTGTTTTGAACTATTCAAACTGATAAATTAATGTTTCTTTCGTGTGAAACGGCGATTTATGAGAAATGACGATAAAATTGCTGTTTTAACATGAAAAAACATAGAAAAACGCTGTTTTTAACTATTCAAACTGACAAATTCATGTTTTTTTCGTGTGAAACGGCGATTTATGAGAAATGACGATAAAATTGCTGTTTTAAACATGAAAAACATTGAAAAACGCTGTTTTGAACTATTCAAACTGACAAATTCATGTTTCTTTCGTGTGAAACGGCGATTTATGAGAAATGACGATAAAATTGCTGTTTTAAACTTGCAAAAACATAGAAAAACGCTGTTTTTAACTATTCAAACTGACAAATTCATGTTTTTTTCGTGTGAAACGGCGATTTATGAGAAATGACGATAAAATTGCTGTTTTAAACATGAAAAAACATAGAAAAACGCTGTTTTGAACTATTCAAACTGACAAATTCATGTTTCTTTCGTGTGAAACGGCGATTTATGAGAAATGACGATAAAATTGTTGTTTTAAACTTGCAAAAACCTAGAAAAACGCTGTTTTGAACTATTCAAACTGACAAATTCATGTTTCTTTCGTGTGAAACGGCGATTTATGAGAAATGACGATAAAATTGCTGTTTTAAACTTGCAAAAACATAGAAAAACGCTGTTTTTTACTATTCAAACTGATAAATTCATGTTTCTTTCGTGTGAAACGGCGATTTATGAGAAATGACGATAAAATTGCTGTTTTAAACTTGCAAAAACATAGAAAAATGCTGTTATTAACTATTCAAACTGACAAATTCATGTTTCTTTCGTGTGAAACGGCGATTTATGAGAAATGACGATAAAATTGCTGTTTTAAACTTGCAAAAACATAGAAAAACGCTGTTTTCAACTATTCAAACTGACAAATTCATGTTTCTTTCGTGTGAAACGGCGATTTATGAGAAATGACGATAAAATTGCTGTTTTAAACATGAAAAAACATAGATAAACGCTGTTTTGAACTATTCAAACTGACAAATTCATGTTTCTTTCGTGTGAAACGGCGATTTATGAGAAATGACGCTAAAATTGCTGTTTTAAACTTGCAAAAACATAGAAAAACGCTGTTTTGAACTATTCAAACTGACAAATTCATGTTTCTTTCGTGTGAAACGGCGATTTATGAGAAATGACGATAAAATTGCTGTTTTAAACTTGCAAAAACATAGAAAAACGCTGTTTTCAACTATTCAAACTGACAAATTCATGTTTCTTTCGTGTGAAACGGCGATTTATGAGAAATGACGATAAAATTGCTGTTTTAAACATGAAAAAACATAGATAAACGCTGTTTTGAACTATTCAAACTGACAAATTCATGTTTCTTTCGTGTGAAACGGCGATTTATGAGAAATGATGCTAAAATTGCTGTTTTAAACTTGCAAAAACATAGAAAAACGCTGTTTTGAACTATTCAAACTGACAAATTCATGTTTCTTTCGTGTGAAACGGCGATTTTAGAAAAACGCTGTTTTGAACTATTCAAACTGACAAATTCATGTTTCTTTCGTGTGAAACGGCGATTTATGAGAAATGACGATAAAATTGCTGTTTTAAACATGAAAAAACATAGATAAACGCTGTTTTGAACTATTCAAACTGACAAATTCATGTTTCTTTCGTGTGAAACGGCGATTTATGAGAAATGATGCTAAAATTGCTGTTTTAAACTTGCAAAAACATAGAAAAACGCTGTTTTGAACTATTCAAACTGACAAATTCATGTTTCTTTCGTGTGAAACGGCGATTTATGAGAAATGACGATAATATTGCTGTTTTAAACTTGCAAAAACATAGAAAAACGCTGTTTTTAACTATTCAAACTGATAAATTCATGTTTCTTTCGTGTGAAACGGCGATTTATGAGAAATGACGATAAAATTGCTGTTTTAAACTTGCAAAAACATAGAAAAACGCTGTTTTTAACTATTCAAACTGATAAATTCAGGTTTCTTTCGTTCAAAACGGTGGATTTTTGTGAAATCACGATAAAACTGCTGTTTTAAACTTGCAAAAACATATAAAAACGCTGTTTTGAACTATTCAAACTGATAAATTCAGGTTTCTTTCGTGTGAAACGGCGATTTATTAGAAATGACGATAAAATTGCTGTTTTAAACTTGCAAAAACATAGAAAAACGCTGTTTTTAACTATTCAAACTGATAAATTCAGGTTTCTTTCGTTCGAAACGGTGGATTTTTGTGAAATCACGATAAAACTGTTGTTTTAAACTTGCAAAAACATAGAAAAACTCTGTTTTGAACTATTCAAACTGATAAATTAATGTTTCTTTCGTGTGAAACGGCGATTTATGAGAAATGACGATAAAATTGCTGTTTTAACATGAAAAAACATAGAAAAACGCTGTTTTTAACTATTCAAACTGACAAATTCATGTTTTTTTCGTGTGAAACGGCGATTTATGAGAAATGACGATAAAATTGCTGTTTTAAACATGAAAAACATTGAAAAACGCTGTTTTGAACTATTCAAACTGACAAATTCATGTTTCTTTCGTGTGAAACGGCGATTTATGAGAAATGACGATAAAATTGCTGTTTTAAACTTGCAAAAACATAGAAAAACGCTGTTTTTAACTATTCAAACTGACAAATTCATGTTTTTTTCGTGTGAAACGGCGATTTATGAGAAATGACGATAAAATTGCTGTTTTAAACATGAAAAAACATAGAAAAACGCTGTTTTGAACTATTCAAACTGACAAATTCATGTTTCTTTCGTGTGAAACGGCGATTTATGAGAAATGACGATAAAATTGTTGTTTTAAACTTGCAAAAACCTAGAAAAACGCTGTTTTGAACTATTCAAACTGACAAATTCATGTTTCTTTCGTGTGAAACGGCGATTTATGAGAAATGACGATAAAATTGCTGTTTTAAACTTGCAAAAACATAGAAAAACGCTGTTTTTTACTATTCAAACTGATAAATTCATGTTTCTTTCGTGTGAAACGGCGATTTATGAGAAATGACGATAAAATTGCTGTTTTAAACTTGCAAAAACATAGAAAAATGCTGTTATTAACTATTCAAACTGACAAATTCATGTTTCTTTCGTGTGAAACGGCGATTTATGAGAAATGACGATAAAATTGCTGTTTTAAACTTGCAAAAACATAGAAAAACGCTGTTTTCAACTATTCAAACTGACAAATTCATGTTTCTTTCGTGTGAAACGGCGATTTATGAGAAATGACGATAAAATTGCTGTTTTAAACATGAAAAAACATAGATAAACGCTGTTTTGAACTATTCAAACTGACAAATTCATGTTTCTTTCGTGTGAAACGGCGATTTATGAGAAATGACGCTAAAATTGCTGTTTTAAACTTGCAAAAACATAGAAAAACGCTGTTTTGAACTATTCAAACTGACAAATTCATGTTTCTTTCGTGTGAAACGGCGATTTATGAGAAATGACGATAAAATTGCTGTTTTAAACTTGCAAAAACATAGAAAAACGCTGTTTTCAACTATTCAAACTGACAAATTCATGTTTCTTTCGTGTGAAACGGCGATTTATGAGAAATGACGATAAAATTGCTGTTTTAAACATGAAAAAACATAGATAAACGCTGTTTTGAACTATTCAAACTGACAAATTCATGTTTCTTTCGTGTGAAACGGCGATTTATGAGAAATGATGCTAAAATTGCTGTTTTAAACTTGCAAAAACATAGAAAAACGCTGTTTTGAACTATTCAAACTGACAAATTCATGTTTCTTTCGTGTGAAACGGCGATTTTAGAAAAACGCTGTTTTGAACTATTCAAACTGACAAATTCATGTTTCTTTCGTGTGAAACGGCGATTTATGAGAAATGACGATAAAATTGCTGTTTTAAACATGAAAAAACATAGATAAACGCTGTTTTGAACTATTCAAACTGACAAATTCATGTTTCTTTCGTGTGAAACGGCGATTTATGAGAAATGATGCTAAAATTGCTGTTTTAAACTTGCAAAAACATAGAAAAACGCTGTTTTGAACTATTCAAACTGACAAATTCATGTTTCTTTCGTGTGAAACGGCGATTTATGAGAAATGACGATAATATTGCTGTTTTAAACTTGCAAAAACATAGAAAAACGCTGTTTTTAACTATTCAAACTGATAAATTCATGTTTCTTTCGTGTGAAACGGCGATTTATGAGAAATGACGATAAAATTGCTGTTTTAAACTTGCAAAAACATAGAAAAACGCTGTTTTTAACTATTCAAACTGATAAATTCAGGTTTCTTTCGTTCAAAACGGTGGATTTTTGTGAAATCACGATAAAACTGCTGTTTTAAACTTGCAAAAACATATAAAAACGCTGTTTTGAACTATTCAAACTGATAAATTCAGGTTTCTTTCGTGTGAAACGGCGATTTATGAGAAATGACGATAAAATTGCTGTTTTAAACTTGCAAAAACATAGAAAAACGCTGTTTTTAACTATTCAAACTGATAAATTCATGTTTCTTTCGTGCGAAACGGCGATTTATGAGAAATGACGATAAAATTGCTGTTTTAAACTTGCAAAAACATAGAAAAACGCTGTTTTTAACTATTCAAACTGATAAATTCAGGTTTCTTTCGTTCAAAACGGTGGATTTTTGTGAAATCACGATAAAACTGCTGTTTTAAACTTGCAAAAACATATAAAAACGCTGTTTTGAACTATTCAAACTGACAAATTCATGTTTCTTTCGTGTGAAACGGCGATTTATGAGAAATGACGATAAAATTGCTGTTTTAAACTTGCAAAAACCTAGAAAAACGCTGTTTTTAACTATTCAAACTGATAAATTCATGTTTCTTTCGTGTGAAACGGCGATTTATGAGAAATGACGATAAAATTGCTGTTTTAAACTTGCAAAAACATAGAAAAACGCTGTTTTTAACTATTCAAACTGACAAATTCATGTTTCTTTCGTGTGAAACGGCGATTTATGAGAAATGACGATAAAATTGCTGTTTTAAACTTGCAAAAACATAGAAAAACGCTGTTTTTAACTATTCAAACTGATAAATTCATGTTTCTTTCGTGTGAAACGGCGATTTATGAGAAATGACGATAAAATTGCTGTTTTAAACTTGCAAAAACATAGAAAAACGCTGTTTTTAACTATTCAAACTGACAAATTCATGTTTTTTTCGTGTGAAACGGCGATTTATGAGAAATGACGATAAAATTGCTGTTTTAAACATGAAAAAACATAGAAAAACGCTGTTTTGAACTATTCAAACTGACAAATTCATGTTTCTTTCGTGTGAAACGACGATTTATGAGAAATGACGATAAAATTGCTGTTTTAAACTTGCAAAAACATAGAAAAACGCTGTTTTGAACTATTCAAACTGACAAATTCATGTTTCTTTCGTGTGAAACGGCGATTTATGAGAAATGACGATAAAATTGCTGTTTTAAACTTGCAAAAACATAGAAAAACGCTGTTTTGAACTATTCAAACTGACAAATTCATGTTTCTTTCGTGTGAAACGGCGATTTATGAGAAATGACGATAAAATTGCTGTTTTAAACATGAAAAAACATAGATAAACGCTGTTTTGAACTATTCAAACTGACAAATTCATGTTTCTTTTGTGTGAAACGGCGATTTTTGAGAAATGACGCTAAAATTGCTGTTTTAAACCTGAAAAAACATAGAAAAACGCTGTTTTGAACTATTCAAACTGACAAATTCATGTTTCTTTCGTGTGAAACGGCGATTTATGAGAAATGACGATAAAATTGCTGTTTTAAACTTGCAAAAACCTAGAAAAACGCTGTTTTTAACTATTCAAACTGATAAATTCATGTTTCTTTCGTGTGAAACGGCGATTTATGAGAAATGACGATAAAATTGCTGTTTTAAACTTGCAAAAACATAGAAAAACTCTGTTTTTAACTATTCAAACTGATAAATTCAGGTTTCTTTCGTTCAAAACGGTGGATTTTTGTGAAATCACGATAAAACTGCTGTTTTAAACTTGCAAAAACATATAAAAACGCTGTTTTCAAACTGATAAATTCATGTTTCTTTCGTGTGAAACGGCGATTTATGAGAAATGACGATAAAATTGCTGTTTTAAACATGAAAAAACATAGATAAACGCTGTTTTAAACTATTCAAACTGACAAATTCATGTTTCTTTCGTGTGAAACGGCGATTTATGAGAAATGACGATAAAATTGCTGTTTTAAACTTGCAAAAACATAGAAAAACGCTGTTTTTAACTATTCAAACTGACAAATTCATGTTTCTTTCGTGTGAAACGGCGATTTATGAGAAATGACGATAAAATTGCTGTTTTAAACTTGCAAAAACCTAGAAAAACGCTGTTTTTAACTATTCAAACTGATAAATTCATGTTTCTTTCGTGTGAAACGGCGATTTATGAGAAATGACGATAAAATTGCTGTTTTAAACTTGCAAAAACATAGAAAAACTCTGTTTTTAACTATTCAAACTGATAAATTCAGGTTTCTTTCGTTCAAAACGGTGGATTTTTGTGAAATCACGATAAAACTGCTGTTTTAAACTTGCAAAAACATATAAAAACGCTGTTTTCAAACTGATAAATTCATGTTTCTTTCGTGTGAAACGGCGATTTATGAGAAATGACGATAAAATTGCTGTTTTAAACATGAAAAAACATAGATAAACGCTGTTTTAAACTATTCAAACTGACAAATTCATGTTTCTTTCGTGTGAAACGGCGATTTATGAGAAATGACGATAAAATTGCTGTTTTAAACTTGCAAAAACATAGAAAAACGCTGTTTTTAACTATTCAAACTGATAAATTCATGTTTCTTTCGTGTGAAACGGCGATTTATGAGAAATGACGATAAAATTGCTGTTTTAAACTTGCAAAAACATAGAAAAACGCTGTTTTTAACTATTCAAACTGATAAATTCAGGTTTCTTTTGTTCAAAACGGTGGATTTTTGTGAAATCACGATAAAACTGCTGTTTTAAACTTGCAAAAACATATAAAAACGCTGTTTTGAACTATTCAAACTGACAAATTCATGTTTCTTTCGTGTGAAACGGCGATTTATGAGAAATGACGATAAAATTGCTGTTTTAAACTTGCAAAAACATAGAAAAACGCTGTTTTTAACTATTCAAACTGATAAATTCATGTTTCTTTCGTGTGAAACGGCGATTTATGAGAAATGACGATAAAATTGCTGTTTTAAACTTGCAAAAACATAGAAAAACGCTGTTTTTAACTATTCAAACTGATAAATTCAGGTTTCTTTCGTTCAAAACGGTGGATTTTTGTGAAATCACGATAAAACTGCTGTTTTAAACTTGCAAAAACATATAAAAACGCTGTTTTGAACTATTCAAACTGACAAATTCATGTTTCTTTCGTGTGAAACGGCGATTTATGAGAAATGACGATAAAATTGCTGTTTTAAACTTGCAAAAACCTAGAAAAACGCTGTTTTTAACTATTCAAACTGATAAATTCATGTTTCTTTCGTGTGAAACGGCGATTTATGAGAAATGACGATAAAATTGCTGTTTTAAACTTGCAAAAACATAGAAAAACGCTGTTTTTAACTATTCAAACTGATAAATTCAGGTTTCTTTCGTTCAAAACGGTGGATTTTTGTGAAATCACGATAAAACTGCTGTTTTAAACTTGCAAAAACATATAAAAACGCTGTTTTCAAACTGATAAATTCATGTTTCTTTCGTGTGAAACGGCGATTTAGGAGAAATGACGATAAAATTGGTGTTTTAAACTTGCAAAAACATAGAAAAACGCTGTTTTTAACTATTCAAACTGATAAATTCATGTTTCTTTTGTGTGAAACGGCGATTTATGAGAAATGACGATAAAATTGCTGTTTTAAACTTGCAAAAACATAGAAAAACGCTGTTTTTAACTATTCAAACTGATAAATTCAGGTTTCTTTCGTTCGAAACGGTGGATTTTTGTGAAATCACGATAAAACTGTTGTTTTAAACTTGCAAAAACATAGAAAAACTCTGTTTTGAACTATTCAAACTGATAAATTCATGTTTCTTTCGTGTGAAACGGCGATTTATGAGAAATGACGATAAAATTGCTGTTTTAAACTTGCAAAAACATAGAAAAACGCTGTTTTTAACTATTCAAACTGATAAATTCATGTTTCTTTCGTGTGAAACGGCGATTTATGAGAAATGACGATAAAATTGCTGTTTTAAACTTGCAAAAACATAGAAAAACGCTGTTTTTAACTATTCAAACTGATAAATTCAGGTTTCTTTCGTCGAAACGGTGGATTTTTGTGAAATCACGATAAAACTGTTGTTTTAAACATGAATAAACATAGAAAAACGCTGTTTTTAACTATTCAAACTGACAAATTCATGTTTTTTTCGTGTGAAACGGCGATTTATGAGAAATGACGATAAAATTGCTGTTTTAAACATGAAAAAACATAGAAAAACGCTGTTTTGAACTATTCAAACTGACAAATTCATGTTTCTTTCGTGTGAAACGACGATTTATGAGAAATGACGATAAAATTGCTGTTTTAAACTTGCAAAAACCTAGAAAAACGCTGTTTTGAACTATTCAAACTGACAAATTCATGTTTCTTTCGTGTGAAACGGCGATTTATGAGAAATGACGATAAAATTGCTGTTTTAAACTTGCAAAAACATAGAAAAACGCTGTTTTTTACTATTCAAACTGATAAATTCATGTTTCTTTCGTGTGAAACGGCGATTTATGAGAAATGACGATAAAATTGCTGTTTTAAACTTGCAAAAACATAGAAAAACGCTGTTTTTAACTATTCAACTGACAAATTCATGTTTCTTTCGTGTGAAACGGCGATTTATGAGAAATGACGATAAAATTGCTGTTTTAAACTTGCAAAAACATAGAAAAACGCTGTTTTCAACTATTCAAACTGACAAATTCATGTTTCTTTCGTGTGAAACGGCGATTTATGAGAAATGACGATAAAATTGCTGTTTTAAACATGAAAAAACATAGATAAACGCTGTTTTGAACTATTCAAACTGACAAATTTATGTTTCTTTCGTGTGAAACGGCGATTTATGAGAAATGACGCTAAAATTGCTGTTTTAAACCTGCAAAAACATAGAAAAACGCTGTTTTGAACTATTCAAACTGACAAATTCATGTTTCTTTTGTGTGAAACGGCGATTTATGAGAAATGACGATAAAATTGCTGTTTTAAACTTGCAAAAACATAGAAAAACGCTGTTTTTAACTATTGAAACTGATAAATTCATGTTTCTTTCGTTCAAAACGGTGGATTTTTGTGAAATCACGATAAAACTGCTGTTTTAAACTTGCAAAAACATATAAAAACGCTGTTTTGAACTATTCAAACTGATAAATTCATGTTTCTTTCCTGTGAAACGGCGATTTATGAGAAATGACGATAAAATTGCTGTTTTAAACTTGCAAAAACATAGAAAAACGCTGTTTTTAACTATTCAAACTGATAAATTCATGTTTCTTTCGTGTGAAACGGCGATTTATGAGAAATGACGATAAAATTGCTGTTTTAAACTTGCAAAAACATAGAAAAATGCTGTTTTTAACTATTCAAACTGATAAATTCAGGTTTCTTTCGTTCGAAACGGTGGATTTTTGTGAAATCACGATAAAACTGTTGTTTTAAACTTGCAAAAACATAGAAAAACGCTGTTTTCAACTATTCAAACTGACAAATTCATGTTTCTTTCGTGTGAAACGGCGATTTATGAGAAATGACGATAAAATTGCTGTTTTAAACATGAAAAAACATAGATAAACGCTGTTTTGAACTATTCAAACTGACAAATTCATGTTTCTTTCGTGTGAAACGGCGATTTATGAGAAATGACGATAAAATTGCTGTTTTAAACTTGCAAAAACATAGAAAAACGCTGTTTTTAACTATTCAAACTGATAAATTCATGTTTCTTTCGTGTGAAACGGCGATTTATGAGAAATGACGATAAAATTGCTGTTTTAAACTTGCAAAAACATAGAAAAACGCTGTTTTTAACTATTCAAACTGATAAATTCAGGTTTCTTTCGTTCAAAACGGTGGATTTTTGTGAAATCACGATAAAACTGCTGTTTTAAACTTGCAAAAACATATAAAAACGCTGTTTTGAACTATTCAAACTGACAAATTCATGTTTCTTTCGTGTGAAACGGCGATTTATGAGAAATGACGATAAAATTGCTGTTTTAAACTTGCAAAAACCTAGAAAAACGCTGTTTTTAACTATTCAAACTGATAAACTCATGTTTCTTTCGTGTGAAACGGCGATTTATGAGAAATGACGATAAAATTGCTGTTTTAAACTTGCAAAAACATAGAAAAACGCTGTTTTTAACTATTCAAACTGATAAATTCAGGTTTCTTTCGTTCGAAACGGTGGATTTTTGTGAAATCACGACAAAACAGTTGTTTTAAACTTGCAAAAACATAGAAAAACTCTGTTTTGAACTATTCAAACTGATAAATTCATGTTTCTTACGTGTGAAACGGCGATTTATGAGAAATGACGATAAAATTGCTGTTTTAAACATGAAAAAACATAGAAAAACGCTGTTTTTAACTATTCAAACTGACAAATTCATGTTTTTTTCGTGTGAAACGGCGATTTATGAAAAATGACGATAAAATTGCTGTTTTAAACATGAAAAATCATAGAAAAACGCTTTTTTGAACTATTCAGACTGACAAATTCATGTTTCTTTCGTGTGAAACGGCGATTTATGAGAAATGACGATAAAATTGCTGTTTTAAACTTGCAAAAACATAGAAAAACGCTGTTTTTTACTATTCAAACTGATAAATTCATGTTTCTTTCATGTGAAACGGCGATTTATGAGAAATGACGATAAAATTGCTGTTTTAAACTTTCAAAAACATAGAAAAACGCTGTTTTTAACTATTCAAACTGACAAATTCATGTTTCTTTCGTGTGAAACGGCGATTTATGAGAAATGACGATAAAATTGCTGTTTTAAACTTGCAAAAACATAGAAAAACGCTGTTTTTAACTATTCAAACTGACAAATTCATGTTTTTTTCGTGTGAAACGGCGATTTATGAGAAATGACGATAAAATTGCTGTTTTAAACATGAAAAAACATAGAAAAACGCTGTTTTGAACTATTCAAACTGACAAATTCATGTTTCTTTCGTGTGAAACGGCGATTTTTGAGAAATGACGATAAAATTGCTGTTTTAAACTTGCAAAAACATAGAAAAACGCTGTTTTTAACTATTCAAACTGACAAATTCATGTTTTTTTCGTGTGAAACGGCGATTTATGAGAAATGACGATAAAATTGCTGTTTTAAACTTGCAAAAACATAGAAAAACGCAGTTTTGAACTATTCAAACTGACAAATTCATGTTTCTTTCGTGTGAAACGGCGATTTATGAGAAATGACGATAAAATTGCTGTTTTAAACTTGCAAAAACATAGAAAAACGCTGTTTTGAACTATTCAAACTGACAAATTCATGTTTCTTTCGTGTGAAACGGCGATTTATGAGAAATGACGATAAAATTGCTGTTTTAAACTTGCAAAAACATAGAAAAACGCTGTTTTTTACTATTCAAACTGATAAATTCATGTTTCTTTCGTGTGAAACGGCGATTTATGAGAAATGACGATAAAATTGCTGTTTTAAACTTGCAAAAACATAGAAAAACGCTGTTTTTAACTATTCAAACTGACAAATTCATGTTTCTTTCGTGTGAAACGGCGATTTATGAGAAATGACGATAAAATTGCTGTTTTAAACTTGCAAAAACATAGAAAAACGCTGTTTTCAACTATTCAAACTGACAAATTCATGTTTCTTTCGTGTGAAACGGCGATTTATGAGAAATGACGATAAAATTGCTGTTTTAAACTTGCAAAAACATAGAAAAACGCTGTTTTTAACTATTCAAACTGATAAATTCATGTTTCTTTCATGTGAAACGGCGATTTATGAGAAATGACGATAAAATTGCTGTTTTAAACATGAAAAAACATAGAAAAACGCTGTTTTGAACTATTCAAACTGACAAATTCATGTTTTTTTCGTGTGAAACGGCGATTTATGAGAAATGACGATAAAATTGCTGTTTTAAACATGAAAAAACATAGATAAACGCTGTTTTGAACTATTCAAACTGACAAATTCATGTTTCTTTCGTGTGAAACGGCGATTTATGAGAAATGACGATAAAATTGCTGTTTTAAACTTGCAAAAACATAGAAAAACGCTGTTTTGAACTATTCAAACTGACAAATTCATGTTTCTTTCGTGTGAAACGGCGATTTATGAGAAATGACGATAAAATTGCTGTTTTAAACTTGCAAAAACATAGAATAACGCTGTTTTTAACTATTCAAACTGATAAATTCATGTTTCTTTCGTGTGAAACGGCGATTTATGAGAAATGACGATAAAATTGCTGTTTTAAACATGAAAAAACATAGAAAAACGCTGTTTTTAACTATTCAAAATGACAAATTCATGTGTTTTTCGTGTGAAACGGCGATTTATGAGAAATGACGATAAAATTGCTGTTTTAAACATGAAAAAACAGAAAAACGCTGTTTTGAACTATTCAAACTGACAAATTCATGTTTCTTTCGTGTGAAACGGCGATTTATGAGAAATGACGATAAAATTGCTGTTTTAAACTTGCAAAAACATAGAAAAACGCTGTTTTTAACTATTCAAACTGACAAATTCATGTTTTTTTCGTGTGAAACGGCGATTTATGAGAAATGACGATAAAATTGCTGTTTTAAACATGAAAAAACATAGAAAAACGCTGTTTTGAACTATTCAAACTGACAAATTCATGTTTCTTTCGTGTGAAACGGCAATTTATGAGAAATGACGATAAAATTGCTGTTTAAACATGAAAAAACATAGAAAAACGCTGTTTTGAACTATTCAAACTGACAAATTCATGTTTCTTTCGTGTGAAACGGCGATTTATGAGAAATGACGATAAAATTGCTGTTTTAAACTTGCAAAAACATAGAAAAACGCTGTTTTTAACTATTTAAACTGACAAATTCATGTTTTTTTCGTGTGAAACGGCGATTTATGAGAAATGACGATAAAATTGCTGTTTTAAATATGAAAAAACATAGAAAAACGCTGTTTTGAACTATTCAAACTGACAAATTCATGTTTCTTTCGTGTGAAACGGCGATTTATGAGAAATGACGATAAAATTGCTGTTTTAAACATGAAAAAACATAGAAAAACGCTGTTTTGAACTATTCAAACTGACAAATTCATGTTTCTTTCGGGTGAAACGGCGATTTATGAGAAATGACGATAAAAGTGCTGTTTTAAACATGAAAAAACATAGATAAACGCTGTTTTGAACTATTCAAACTGACAAATTCATGTTTCTTTCGTGTGAAACGGCGGTTTATGAGAAATGACGCTAAAATTGCTGTTTTAAACTTGCAAAAACATAGAAAAACGCTGTTTTGAACTATTCAAACTGACAAATTCATGTTTCTTTCGTGTGAAACGGCGATTTATGAGAAATGACGATAAAATTGCTGTTTTAAACTTGCAAAAACATAGAAAAACGCTGTTTTTAACTATTCAAACTGATAAATTCATGTTTCTTTCGTGTGAAACGGCGATTTATGAGAAATGACGATAAAATTGCTGTTTTAAACTTGCAAAAACATAGAAAAACGCTGTTTTTAACTATTCAAACTGATAAATTCATGTTTCTTTCGTGTGAAACGGCGATTTATGAGAAATGACGATAAAATTGCTGTTTTAAACTTGCAAAAACATAGAAAAACGCTGTTTTTAACTATTCAAACTGATAAATTCAGGTTTCTTTCGTTCAAAACGGTGGATTTTTGTGAAATCACGATAAAACTGCTGTTTTAAACTTGCAAAAACATATAAAAACGCTGTTTTGAACTATTCAAACTGACAAATTCATGTTTCTTTCGTGTGAAACGGCGATTTATGAGAAATGACGATAAAATTGCTGTTTTAAACTTGCAAAAACCTAGAAAAACGCTGTTTTTAACTATTCAAACTGATAAATTCATGTTTCTTTCGTGTGAAACGGCGATTTATGAGAAATGACGATAAAATTGCTGTTTTAAACTTGCAAAAACATAGAAAAACGCTGTTTTTAACTATTCAAACTGATAAATTCAGGTTTCTTTCGTTCAAAACGGTGGATTTTTGTGAAATCACGATAAAACTGCTGTTTTAAACTTGCAAAAACATATAAAAACGCTGTTTTCAAACTGATAAATTCATGTTTCTTTCGTGTGAAACGGCGATTTAGGAGAAATGACGATAAAATTGCTGTTTTAAACTTGCAAAAACATAGAAAAACGCTGTTTTTAACTATTCAAACTGACAAATTCATGTTTTTTTCGTGTGAAACGGCGATTTATGAGAAATGACGATAAAATTGCTGTTTTAAACATGAAAAAACATAGAAAAACGCTGTTTTGAACTATTCAAACTGACAAATTCATGTTTCTTTCGTGTGAAACGGCAATTTATGAGAAATGACGATAAAATTGCTGTTTAA
Organism: Poecilus cupreus; assembly: GCA_963942605.1. Lineage (NCBI taxonomy): Eukaryota > Metazoa > Arthropoda > Insecta > Coleoptera > Carabidae > Poecilus > Poecilus cupreus. Next base: position 8,338 of record CAWWDY010000892.1, on the reverse strand, counting down.
ACATGAAAAAACATAGAAAAACGCTGTTTTGAACTATTCAAACTGACAAATTCATGTTTCTTTCGTGTGAAACGGCGATTTATGAGAAATGACGATAAAATTGCTGTTTTAAACTTGCAAAAACATAGAAAAACGCTGTTTTTAACTATTTAAACTGACAAATTCATGTTTTTTTCGTGTGAAACGGCGATTTATGAGAAATGACGATAAAATTGCTGTTTTAAATATGAAAAAACATAGAAAAACGCTGTTTTGAACTATTCAAACTGACAAATTCATGTTTCTTTCGTGTGAAACGGCGATTTATGAGAAATGACGATAAAATTGCTGTTTTAAACATGAAAAAACATAGAAAAACGCTGTTTTGAACTATTCAAACTGACAAATTCATGTTTCTTTCGGGTGAAACGGCGATTTATGAGAAATGACGATAAAAGTGCTGTTTTAAACATGAAAAAACATAGATAAACGCTGTTTTGAACTATTCAAACTGACAAATTCATGTTTCTTTCGTGTGAAACGGCGGTTTATGAGAAATGACGCTAAAATTGCTGTTTTAAACTTGCAAAAACATAGAAAAACGCTGTTTTGAACTATTCAAACTGACAAATTCATGTTTCTTTCGTGTGAAACGGCGATTTATGAGAAATGACGATAAAATTGCTGTTTTAAACTTGCAAAAACATAGAAAAACGCTGTTTTTAACTATTCAAACTGATAAATTCATGTTTCTTTCGTGTGAAACGGCGATTTATGAGAAATGACGATAAAATTGCTGTTTTAAACTTGCAAAAACATAGAAAAACGCTGTTTTTAACTATTCAAACTGATAAATTCATGTTTCTTTCGTGTGAAACGGCGATTTATGAGAAATGACGATAAAATTGCTGTTTTAAACTTGCAAAAACATAGAAAAACGCTGTTTTTAACTATTCAAACTGATAAATTCAGGTTTCTTTCGTTCAAAACGGTGGATTTTTGTGAAATCACGATAAAACTGCTGTTTTAAACTTGCAAAAACATATAAAAACGCTGTTTTGAACTATTCAAACTGACAAATTCATGTTTCTTTCGTGTGAAACGGCGATTTATGAGAAATGACGATAAAATTGCTGTTTTAAACTTGCAAAAACCTAGAAAAACGCTGTTTTTAACTATTCAAACTGATAAATTCATGTTTCTTTCGTGTGAAACGGCGATTTATGAGAAATGACGATAAAATTGCTGTTTTAAACTTGCAAAAACATAGAAAAACGCTGTTTTTAACTATTCAAACTGATAAATTCAGGTTTCTTTCGTTCAAAACGGTGGATTTTTGTGAAATCACGATAAAACTGCTGTTTTAAACTTGCAAAAACATATAAAAACGCTGTTTTCAAACTGATAAATTCATGTTTCTTTCGTGTGAAACGGCGATTTAGGAGAAATGACGATAAAATTGCTGTTTTAAACTTGCAAAAACATAGAAAAACGCTGTTTTTAACTATTCAAACTGATAAATTCATGTTTCTTTTGTGTGAAACGGCGATTTATGAGAAATGACCATAAAATTGCTGTTTTAAACTTGCAAAAACATAGAAAAACGCTGTTTTTAACTATTCAAACTGATAAATTCAGGTTTCTTTCGTTCGAAACGGTGGATTTTTGTGAAATCACGATAAAACTGTTGTTTTAAACTTGCAAAAACATAGAAAAACTCCGTTTTGAACTATTCAAACTGATAAATTCATGTTTCTTTCGTGTGAAACGGCGATTTATGAGAAATGACGATAAAATTGCTGTTTTAAACTTGCAAAAACATAGAAAAACGCTGTTTTTAACTATTCAAACTGATAAATTCATGTTTCTTTCGTGTGAAACGGCGATTTATGAGAAATGACGATAAAATTGCTGTTTTAAACTTGCAAAAACATAGAAAAACGCTGTTTTTAACTATTCAAACTGATAAATTCAGGTTTCTTTCGTCGAAACGGTGGATTTTTGTGAAATCACGATAAAACTGTTGTTTTAAACATGAAAAAACATAGAAAAACGCTGTTTTTAACTATTCAAACTGACAAATTCATGTTTTTTTCGTGTGAAACGGCGATTTATGAGAAATGACGATAAAATTGCTGTTTTAAACATGAAAAAACATAGAAAAACGCTGTTTTGAACTATTCAAACTGACAAATTCATGTTTCTTTCGTGTGAAACGACGATTTATGAGAAATGACGATAAAATTGCTGTTTTAAACTTGCAAAAACATAGAAAAACGCTGTTTTGAACTATTCAAACTGACAAATTCATGTTTCTTTCGTGTGAAACGGCGATTTATGAGAAATGACGATAAAATTGCTGTTTTAAACTTGCAAAAACATAGAAAAACGCTGTTTTTTACTATTCAAACTGATAAATTCATGTTTCTTTCGTGTGAAACGGCGATTTATGAGAAATGACGATAAAATTGCTGTTTTAAACTTGCAAAAACATAGAAAAACGCTGTTTTTAACTATTCAACTGACAAATTCATGTTTCTTTCGTGTGAAACGGCGATTTATGAGAAATGACGATAAAATTGCTGTTTTAAACTTGCAAAAACATAGAAAAACGCTGTTTTCAACTATTCAAACTGACAAATTCATGTTTCTTTCGTGTGAAACGGCGATTTATGAGAAATGACGATAAAATTGCTGTTTTAAACATGAAAAAACATAGATAAACGCTGTTTTGAACTATTCAAACTGACAAATTTATGTTTCTTTCGTGTGAAACGGCGATTTATGAGAAATGACGCTAAAATTGCTGTTTTAAACCTGCAAAAACATAGAAAAACGCTGTTTTGAACTATTCAAACTGACAAATTCATGTTTCTTTTGTGTGAAACGGCGATTTATGAGAAATGACGATAAAATTGCTGTTTTAAACTTGCAAAAACATAGAAAAACGCTGTTTTTAACTATTGAAACTGATAAATTCATGTTTCTTTCGTTCAAAACGGTGGATTTTTGTGAAATCACGATAAAACTGCTGTTTTAAACTTGCAAAAACATATAAAAACGCTGTTTTGAACTATTCAAACTGATAAATTCATGTTTCTTTCCTGTGAAACGGCGATTTATGAGAAATGACGATAAAATTGCTGTTTTAAACTTGCAAAAACATAGAAAAACGCTGTTTTTAACTATTCAAACTGATAAATTCATGTTTCTTTCGTGTGAAACGGCGATTTATGAGAAATGACGATAAAATTGCTGTTTTAAACTTGCAAAAACATAGAAAAATGCTGTTTTTAACTATTCAAACTGATAAATTCAGGTTTCTTTCGTTCGAAACGGTGGATTTTTGTGAAATCACGATAAAACTGTTGTTTTAAACTTGCAAAAACATAGAAAAACGCTGTTTTCAACTATTCAAACTGACAAATTCATGTTTCTTTCGTGTGAAACGGCGATTTATGAGAAATGACGATAAAATTGCTGTTTTAAACATGAAAAAACATAGATAAACGCTGTTTTGAACTATTCAAACTGACAAATTCATGTTTCTTTCGTGTGAAACGGCGATTTATGAGAAATGACGATAAAATTGCTGTTTTAAACTTGCAAAAACATAGAAAAACGCTGTTTTTAACTATTCAAACTGATAAATTCATGTTTCTTTCGTGTGAAACGGCGATTTATGAGAAATGACGATAAAATTGCTGTTTTAAACTTGCAAAAACATAGAAAAACGCTGTTTTTAACTATTCAAACTGATAAATTCAGGTTTCTTTCGTTCAAAACGGTGGATTTTTGTGAAATCACGATAAAACTGCTGTTTTAAACTTGCAAAAACATATAAAAACGCTGTTTTGAACTATTCAAACTGACAAATTCATGTTTCTTTCGTGTGAAACGGCGATTTATGAGAAATGACGATAAAATTGCTGTTTTAAACTTGCAAAAACCTAGAAAAACGCTGTTTTTAACTATTCAAACTGATAAATTCATGTTTCTTTCGTGTGAAACGGCGATTTATGAGAAATGACGATAAAATTGCTGTTTTAAACTTGCAAAAACATAGAAAAACGCTGTTTTTAACTATTCAAACTGATAAATTCAGGTTTCTTTCGTTCGAAACGGTGGATTTTTGTGAAATCACGACAAAACAGTTGTTTTAAACTTGCAAAAACATAGAAAAACTCTGTTTTGAACTATTCAAACTGATAAATTCATGTTTCTTACGTGTGAAACGGCGATTTATGAGAAATGACGATAAAATTGCTGTTTTAAACATGAAAAAACATAGAAAAACGCTGTTTTTAACTATTCAAACTGACAAATTCATGTTTTTTTCGTGTGAAACGGCGATTTATGAAAAATGACGATAAAATTGCTGTTTTAAACATGAAAAATCATAGAAAAACGCTTTTTTGAACTATTCAGACTGACAAATTCATGTTTCTTTCGTGTGAAACGGCGATTTATGAGAAATGACGATAAAATTGCTGTTTTAAACTTGCAAAAACATAGAAAAACGCTGTTTTTTACTATTCAAACTGATAAATTCATGTTTCTTTCATGTGAAACGGCGATTTATGAGAAATGACGATAAAATTGCTGTTTTAAACTTTCAAAAACATAGAAAAACGCTGTTTTTAACTATTCAAACTGACAAATTCATGTTTCTTTCGTGTGAAACGGCGATTTATGAGAAATGACGATAAAATTGCTGTTTTAAACTTGCAAAAACATAGAAAAACGCTGTTTTTAACTATTCAAACTGACAAATTCATGTTTTTTTCGTGTGAAACGGCGATTTATGAGAAATGACGATAAAATTGCTGTTTTAAACATGAAAAAACATAGAAAAACGCTGTTTTGAACTATTCAAACTGACAAATTCATGTTTCTTTCGTGTGAAACGGCGATTTTTGAGAAATGACGATAAAATTGCTGTTTTAAACTTGCAAAAACATAGAAAAACGCTGTTTTTAACTATTCAAACTGACAAATTCATGTTTTTTTCGTGTGAAACGGCGATTTATGAGAAATGACGATAAAATTGCTGTTTTAAACTTGCAAAAACATAGAAAAACGCAGTTTTGAACTATTCAAACTGACAAATTCATGTTTCTTTCGTGTGAAACGGCGATTTATGAGAAATGACGATAAAATTGCTGTTTTAAACTTGCAAAAACATAGAAAAACGCTGTTTTGAACTATTCAAACTGACAAATTCATGTTTCTTTCGTGTGAAACGGCGATTTATGAGAAATGACGATAAAATTGCTGTTTTAAACTTGCAAAAACATAGAAAAACGCTGTTTTTTACTATTCAAACTGATAAATTCATGTTTCTTTCGTGTGAAACGGCGATTTATGAGAAATGACGATAAAATTGCTGTTTTAAACTTGCAAAAACATAGAAAAACGCTGTTTTTAACTATTCAAACTGACAAATTCATGTTTCTTTCGTGTGAAACGGCGATTTATGAGAAATGACGATAAAATTGCTGTTTTAAACTTGCAAAAACATAGAAAAACGCTGTTTTCAACTATTCAAACTGACAAATTCATGTTTCTTTCGTGTGAAACGGCGATTTATGAGAAATGACGATAAAATTGCTGTTTTAAACTTGCAAAAACATAGAAAAACGCTGTTTTTAACTATTCAAACTGATAAATTCATGTTTCTTTCATGTGAAACGGCGATTTATGAGAAATGACGATAAAATTGCTGTTTTAAACATGAAAAAACATAGAAAAACGCTGTTTTTAACTATTCAAACTGACAAATTCATGTTTTTTTCGTGTGAAACGGCGATTTATGAGAAATGACGATAAAATTGCTGTTTTAAACATGAAAAAACATAGATAAACGCTGTTTTGAACTATTCAAACTGACAAATTCATGTTTCTTTCGTGTGAAACGGCGATTTATGAGAAATGACGATAAAATTGCTGTTTTAAACTTGCAAAAACATAGAAAAACGCTGTTTTGAACTATTCAAACTGACAAATTCATGTTTCTTTCGTGTGAAACGGCGATTTATGAGAAATGACGATAAAATTGCTGTTTTAAACTTGCAAAAACATAGAATAACGCTGTTTTTAACTATTCAAACTGATAAATTCATGTTTCTTTCGTGTGAAACGGCGATTTATGAGAAATGACGATAAAATTGCTGTTTTAAACATGAAAAAACATAGAAAAACGCTGTTTTTAACTATTCAAAATGACAAATTCATGTGTTTTTCGTGTGAAACGGCGATTTATGAGAAATGACGATAAAATTGCTGTTTTAAACATGAAAAAACAGAAAAACGCTGTTTTGAACTATTCAAACTGACAAATTCATGTTTCTTTCGTGTGAAACGGCGATTTATGAGAAATGACGATAAAATTGCTGTTTTAAACTTGCAAAAACATAGAAAAACGCTGTTTTTAACTATTCAAACTGACAAATTCATGTTTTTTTCGTGTGAAACGGCGATTTATGAGAAATGACGATAAAATTGCTGTTTTAAACATGAAAAAACATAGAAAAACGCTGTTTTGAACTATTCAAACTGACAAATTCATGTTTCTTTCGTGTGAAACGGCAATTTATGAGAAATGACGATAAAATTGCTGTTTAAACATGAAAAAACATAGAAAAACGCTGTTTTGAACTATTCAAACTGACAAATTCATGTTTCTTTCGTGTGAAACGGCGATTTATGAGAAATGACGATAAAATTGCTGTTTTAAACTTGCAAAAACATAGAAAAACGCTGTTTTTAACTATTTAAACTGACAAATTCATGTTTTTTTCGTGTGAAACGGCGATTTATGAGAAATGACGATAAAATTGCTATTTAAATATGAAAAAACATAGAAAAACGCTGTTTTGAACTATTCAAACTGACAAATTCATGTTTCTTTCGTGTGAAACGGCGATTTATGAGAAATGACGATAAAATTGCTGTTTTAAACATGAAAAAACATAGAAAAACGCTGTTTTGAACTATTCAAACTGACAAATTCATGTTTCTTTCGGGTGAAACGGCGATTTATGAGAAATGACGATAAAAGTGCTGTTTTAAACATGAAAAAACATAGATAAACGCTGTTTTGAACTATTCAAACTGACAAATTCATGTTTCTTTCGTGTGAAACGGCGGTTTATGAGAAATGACGCTAAAATTGCTGTTTTAAACTTGCAAAAACATAGAAAAACGCTGTTTTGAACTATTCAAACTGACAAATTCATGTTTTTTTCGTGTGAAACGGCGATTTATGAGAAATGACGATAAAATTGCTGTTTTAAACTTGCAAAAACATAGATAAACGCTGTTTTGAACTATTCAAACTGACAAATTCATGTTTCTTTCGTGTGAAACGGCGATTTATGAAAAATGACGATAAAATTGCTGTTTTAAACTTGCAAAAACATAGAAAAACGCTGTTTTGAACTATTCAAACTGACAAATTCATGTTTCTTTCGTGTGAAACGGCGATTTATGAGAAATGACGATAAAATTGCTGTTTTAAACTTGCAAAAACATAGAATAACGCTGTTTTTAACTATTCAAACTGACAAATTCATGTTTCTTTCATGTGAAACGGCGATTTATGAGAAATGACGATAAAATTACTGTTTTAAACTTGCAAAAACATAGAAAAACGCTGTGTTGAACTATTCAAACTGACAAATTCATGTTTCTTTCGTGTGAAACGGCGATTTATGAGAAATGACGATAAAATTGCTGTTTTAAACTTGCAAAAACATAGAAAAACGCTGTTTTTAACTATTCAAACTGACAAATTCATGTTTTTTTCGTGTGAAACGGCGATTTATGAGAAATGACGATAAAATTGCTGTTTTAAACATGAAAAAACATAGAAAAACGCTGTTTTGAACTATTCAAACTAACAAATTCATGTTTCTTTCGTGTGAAACGGCGATTTATGAGAAATGACGATAAAATTGCTGTTTTAAACTTGCAAAAACATAGAAAAACGCTGTTTTTAACTATTCAAACTGACAAATTCATGTTTTGTTCTTTCTGTGTGAAACGGCGATTTATGAGAAATGACGATAAAATTGCTGTTTTAAACTTGCAAAAACATAGAAAAACGCTGTTTTCAACTATTCAAATTGACAAATTCATGTTTCTTTCGTGTGAAACGGCGATTTATGAGAAATGACGATAAAATTGCTGTTTTAAACATAAAAAAACATAGATAAACGCTGTTTTTGAACTATTCAAACTGACAAATTTATGTTTCTTTCGTGTGAAACGGTGATTTATGAGAAATGACGCTAAAATTGCTGTTTTAAACTTGCAAAAACATAGAAAAACGCTGTTTTTAACTATTTAAAACTGACAA
>CAWWDY010000891.1:0-25794 GCA_963942605.1 Poecilus cupreus | reverse complement strand
AAAAGGCGATTTATGAGAAATGACGATAAAATTGCTGTTTTAAACTTGCAAAAACATAGAAAAACGTTGTTTTGAACTATTCAAACTGACAAATTCATGTTTCTTTCGTGCGAAACGGCGATTTATGAGAAATGACAATAAAATTGCTGTTTTAAACTTGCAAAAACATAGAAAAACGCTGTTTTGAACTATTCAAACTGACAAATTCATGTTTCTTTCGTGCGAAACGGCGATTTATGAGATATGACGATAAAATTGCTGTTTTAAACTTGCAAAAACTTAGAAAACCGCTGTTTTCAACTATTCAAACTGATAAATTCATGTTTCTTTCGTGCGAAACGGCGATTTATGAGAAATGACAATAAAATTGCTGTTTTAAACTTGCAAAAACATAGAAAAACGCTGTTTTGAAATATTCAAACTGACAAATTCATGTTTTTTTTCGTGTGAAACGGCGATTTATGAGAAATGACGATAAAATTGCTGTTTTAAACTTGCAAAAACATAGAAAAACGCTGTTTTGAACTATTCAAACTGACAAATTCATGTTTTCTTCGTGCGAAACGGCCATTTATGAGAAATGACGATAAAATTGCTGTTTTAAACTTGCAAAAACATAGAAAAACGCTGTTTTGAACTATTCAAACTGTCAAATTCATGATTTTTTCGTGTGAAACGGCGATTTATGAGAAATGACGATAAAATTGCTGTTTTAAACTTGCAAAAACATAGAAAAACGCTGTTTTGAACTATTCAAACTGATAAATTCATGTTTCTTTCGTGTGAAACGGCGATTTATGAGAAATGACGATAAAATTGCTGTTTTAAACTTGCAAAAACATAGAAAAACGCTGTTTTCATCTATTCAAACTGTCAAATTCATGATTTTTTCGTGTGAAACGGCGATTTATGAGAAATGACGATAAAATTGCTGTTTTAAACTTGCAAAAACATAGAAAAACGCTGTTTTGAACTATTCAAACTGATAAATTCATGTTTCTTTCGTGTGAAACGGCGATTTATGAGAAATGACGATAAAATTGCTGTTTTAAACTTGCAAAAACATAGAAAAACGCTGTTTTCATCTATTCAAACTGATAAATTCATGTTTCTTTCGTGCGAAACGGCGATTTATGAGAAATGACGATAAAATTGCTGTTTTAAACTTGCAAAAACATAGAAAAACGCTGTTTTGAACTATTCAAACTGACAAATTCATGTTTCTTTCGTGCGAAACTGCGATTTATGAGAAATGACGATAAAATTGCAGTTTTAAACTTGCTAAAACTTAGAAAAACGCTGTTTTCAACTATTCAAACTGATAAATTCATGTTTCTTTCGTGCTAAACGGCAATTTATGAGAAAAGACGATAAAATTGCTGTTTTAAAGTTGCAAAAACATAGAAAAACGCTGTTTTGAACTATTCAAACTGACAAAATCATGTTTCTTTCGTGCGAAACGGTGATTTATGAGAAATGACGATTAAATTGCTGTTTTAAACTTGCAAAAACATAGAAAAACGCTGTTTTGAACTATTCAAACTGACAAATTCATGTTTCTTTCGTGTGAAACGGCGATTTATGAGAAATGACGATAAAATTGCTGTTTTAAACTTGCAAAAACATAGAAAAACGCTGTTTTGAACTATTCAAACTGACAAATTCATGTTTCTTTCGTGCGAAACGGCGATTTATGAGAAATGACAATAAAATTGCTGTTTTAAACTTGCAAAAACATAGAAAAACGCTGTTTGAACTATTCAAACTGATAAATTCATGTTTCTTTCGTGCGAAACGGCGATTTATGAGAAATGACGATAAAATTGCTGTTTTAAACTTGCAAAAACATAGAAAAACGCTGTTTTGAACTATTCAAACTGACAAATTCATGTTTCTTTCGTGCGAAACTGCGATTTATGAGAAATGACGATAAAATTGCAGTTTTAAACTTGCTAAAACTTAGAAAAACGCTGTTTTCAACTATTCAAACTGATAAATTCATGTTTCTTTCGTGCTAAACGGCAATTTATGAGAAAAGACGATAAAATTGCTGTTTTAAACTTGCAAAAACATAGAAAAACGATGTTTTGAACTATTCAGACTGACAAAATCATGTTTCTTTCGTGCGAAACGGTGATTTATGAGAAATGACGATTAAATTGCTGTTTTAAACTTGCAAAAACATAGAAAAACGCTGTTTTGAACTATTCAAACTGACAAATTCATGTTTCTTTCGTGTGAAACGGCGATTTATGAGAAATGACGATAAAATTGCTGTTATAAACTTGCAAAAACATAGAAAAACGCTGTTTTGAACTATTCAAACTGACAAATTCATGTTTCTTTCGTGCGAAACGGCGATTTATGAGAAATGACAATAAAATTGCTGTTTTAAACTTGCAAAAACATAGAAAAACGCTGTTTGAACTATTCAAACTGATAAATTCATGTTTCTTTCGTGCGAAACGGCGATTTATGAGAAATGACGATAAAATTGCTGTTTTAAACTTGCAAAAACATAGAAAAACGCTGTTTTCAACTATTCAAACTGATAAATTCATGTTTCTTTCGTGCTAAACGGCAATTTATGAGAAAAGACGATAAAATTGCTGTTTTAAACTTGCAAACACATAGAAAAACGCTGTTTTGAACTATTCAAACTGACAAAATCATGTTTCTTTCGTGCGAAACGGTGATTTATGAGAAATTACGATTAAATTGCTGTTTTAAACTTGCAAAAACATAGAAAAACGCTGTTTTGAACTATTCAAACTGACAAATTCATGTTTCTTTCGTGTGAAACGGCGATTTATGAGAAATGACGATAAAATTGCTGTTTTAAACTTGCAAAAACATAGAAAAACGCTGTTTTGAACTATTCAAACTGACAAATTCATGTTTCTTTCGTGCGAAACGGCGATTTATGAGAAATGACAATAAAATTGCTGTTTTAAACTCGCAAAAACATAGAAAAACGCTGTTTTGAACTATTCAAACTGACAAATTCATGTTTCTTTCGTGCGAAACGGCGATTTATGAGAAATGACGATAAAATTGCTGTTTTAAACTTGACAAATTATAGAAAAACGCTGTTTTCAACTATTCAAACTGAAAAATTCATGTTTTTTTCGTGTGAAACGGCGATTTATGAGAAATGACGATAAAATTGATGTTTTAAATTTGCAAAAACATAGAAAAACGCTGTTTTGAACTATTCAAACTGACAAATTCATGTTTTTTTTCGTGTGAAACGGCGATTTATGAGAAATGACGATAAAATTGCTGTTTTAAACTTGCAAAAACATATAAAAACGCTGTTTTGAACTATTGAATCTGACAATTTCATGTTTCTTTCGTGCGAAACGGCGATTTATGAGAAATGACGATAAAATTGCTGTTTTACACTTGCAAAAACATAGAAAAACGCTGTTTTGAACTATTCAAACTGACAAATTCATGTTTCTTTCTTGTGAAAAGGCGATTTATGAGAAATGACGATAAAATTGCTGTTTTAAACTTGCAAAAACATAGAAAAACGCTGTTTTGAACTATTCAAACTGACAAATTCATGTTTCTTTCGTGCGAAACGGCGATTTATGAGAAATGACAATAAAATTGCTGTTTTAAACTTGCAAAAACATAGAAAAACGCTGTTTTGAACTATTCAAACTGACAAATTCATGTTTCTTTCGTGCAAACCGGCGATTAATGAGAAATGACGATAAAATTGCTGTTTTAAACTTGCAAAAACTTAGAAAACCGCTGTTTTCAACTATTCAAACTGATAAATTCATGTTTTTTTCGTGTGAAACGGCGATTTATGAGAAATGACGATAAAATTGCTGTTTTAAACTTGCAAAAACATAGAAAAACGCTGTTTTGAACTATTCAAACTGACAAATTCATGTTTCTTTCTTGCGAAACGGCGATTTATGAGAAATGACGATAAAATTGCGTTTTTAAACTTGACAAAACATAGAAAAACGCTGTTTTCAACTATGCAAACTGATAAATTCATGTTTCTTTCGTGCGAAACGGCGATTTATGAGAAATAACGATAAAATTGCTGTTTTAAACTTGCAAAAACATAGAAAAACGCAGTTTTGAACTATTCAAACTGACAAATTCATGTTTTTTTCGTATGAAACGGCGATTTATGAGAAATGACGATAAAATTGATGTTTTAAACTTGCAAAAACATAGAAAAACGCTGTTTTGAATTATTCAAACTGACAAATTCATGTTTCTTTCGTGTGAAACGGCGATTTATGAGAAATGACGATAAAATTGCTGTTTTAAACTTGCAAAAACATAGAAAAACGCTGTTTTGAACTATTCAAACTGACAAATTCATGTTTTTTTCGTGTGAAACGGCGATTTATGAGAAATGACGATAAAATTGCTGTTTGAAACTTGCAAAAACATTGAAAAACGCTGTTTTGAACTATTCAAACTGACAAATTCATGTTTCTTTCGTGCGAAACGGCGATTTATGAGAAATGACAATAAAATTGCTGTTTTAAACTTGCAAAAACATAGAAAAACGCTGTTTTGAACTATTCAAACTGACAAATTCATGTTTCTTTCGTGCAAACCGGCGATTTATGAGAAATGACGATAAAATTGCTGTTTTAAACTTGCAAAAACTTAGAAAACCGCTGTTTTCAACTATTCAAACTGATAAATTCATGTTTTTTTCGTGTGAAACGGCGATTTATGAGAAATGACGATAAAATTGCTGTTTTAAACTTGCAAAAACATAGAAAAACGCTGTTTTGAACTATTCAAACTGACAAATTCATGTTTCTTTCTTGCGAAACGGCGATTTATGAGAAATGACGATAAAATTGCGTTTTTAAACTTGACAAAACATAGAAAAACGCTGTTTTCAACTATGCAAACTGATAAATTCATGTTTCTTTCGTGCGAAACGGCGATTTATGAGAAATAACGATAAAATTGCTGTTTTAAACTTGCAAAAACATAGAAAAACGCTGTTTTGAACTATTCAAAATGACAAATTCATGTTTTTTTCGTATGAAACGGCGATTTATGAGAAATGACGATAAAATTGATGTTTTAAACTTGCAAAAACATAGAAAAACGCTGTTTTGAATTATTCAAACTGACAAATTCATGTTTCTTTCGTGTGAAACGGCGATTTATGAGAAATGACGATAAAATTGCTGTTTTAAACTTGCAAAAACATAGAAAAACGCTGTTTTGAACTATTCAAACTGACAAATTCATGTTTTTTTCGTGTGAAACGGCGATTTATGAGAAATGACGATAAAATTGCTGTTTGAAACTTGCAAAAACATAGAAAAACGCTGTTTTGAACTATTCAAACTGACAAATTCATGTTTCTTTCGTGCGAAACGGCGATTTATGAGAAATGACGATAAAATTGCCGTTTTAAATTTGCAAAAACTTAGAAAAACGCTGCTTTCAACTATTCAAACTGATAAATTCATGTTTCTTTCATGCGAAACGGCGATTTATGAGAAATGACGATAAAATTGCTGTTTTAAACTTGCAAAAACATAGAAAAACGCTGTTTTGAACTATTCAAACTGACAAATTCATGTTTTTTTCGTGTGAAACGGCGATTTATGAGAAATGACGATAAAATTGCTGTTTTAAACTTGCAAAAACATAGAAAAACGCTGTTTTGAACTATTCAAACTGACAAATTCATGTTTCTTTCGTGCGAAACGGCGATTTATGAGAAATGACGATAAAGTTGCTGTTTTAAACTTGACAAAACATAGAAAAACTCTGTTTTCAACTATTCAAACTGATAAATTCATGTTTCTTTCGTGCGAAACGGCGATTTATGAGAAATGACGATAAAATTGCTGTTTTAAACTTGCAAAAACATAGAAAAACGCTGTTTTGAACTATTCAAACTGACAAATTCATGTTTTTTTCGTGTGAAACGGCGATTTATGAGAAATGACGATAAAATTGATGTTTTAAACTTGCAAAAACATAGAAAAACGCTGTTTTGAACTTTTCAAACTGACAAATTCATGTTTTTTTCGTGTGAAACAGCGATTTATGAGAAATGACGATAAAATTGCTGTTTTAAACTTGCAAAAACATAGAAAAACGCTGTTTTGAACTATTCAAACTGACAAATTCATGTTTCTTTCTTGTGAAAAGGCGATTTATGAGAAATGACGATAAAATTGCTGTTTTAAACTTGCAAAAACATAGAAAAACGCTGTTTTGAACTATTCAAACTGACAAATTCATGTTTCTTTCGTGCGAAACGGCGATTTATGAGAAATGACAATAAAATTGCTGTTTTAAACTTGCAAAAACATAGAAAAACGCTGTTTTGAACTATTCAAACTGACAAATTCATGTTTCTTTCGTGCGAAACGGCGATTTATGAGAAATGACGATAAAATTGCTGTTTTAAACTTGCAAAAACTTAGAAAACCGCTGTTTTCAACTATTCAAACTGATAAATTCATGTTTCTTTCGTGCGAAACGGCGATTTATGAGAAATGACAATAAAATTGCTGTTTTAAACTTGCAAAAACATAGAAAAACGCTGTTTTGAACTATTCAAACTGACAAATTCATGTTTCTTTCGTGCGTAACGGCGATTTATGAGAAATGACGATAAAATTGCTGTTTTAAACTTGACAAAACATAGAAAAACGCTGTTTTCAACTATGCAAACTGATAAATTCATGTTTCTTTCGTGCGAAACGGCGATTTATGAGAAATAACGATAAAATTGCTGTTTTAAACTTGCAAAAACATAGAAAAACGCTGTTTTGAACTATTCAAACTGACAAATTCATGTTTTTTTCGTATGAAACGGCGATTTATGAGAAATGACGATAAAATTGATGTTTTAAACTTGCAAAAACATAGAAAAACGCTGTTTTGAATTATTCAAACTGACAAATTCATGTTTCTTTCGTGTGAAACGGCGATTTATGAGAAATGACGATAAAATTGCTGTTTTAAACTTGCAAAAACATAGAAAAACGCTGTTTTGAACAATTCAAACTGACAAATTCATGTTTCTTTCGTGCGAAACGGCGATTTATGAGAAATGACGATAAAATTGCTGTTTTAAACTTGCAAAAACTTAGAAAAACGCTGTTTTCAACTATTCAAACTGATAAATTCATGTTTCTTTCGTGCGAAACGGCGATTTATGAGAAATGACGATAAAATTGCTGTTTTAAACTTGCAAAAACATAGAAAAACGCTGTTTTGAACTATTCAAACTGACAAATTCATGTTTTTTTCGTGTGAAACGGCGATTTATGAGAAATGACGATAAAATTGCTGTTTTAAACTTGCAAAAACAGAGAAAAACGCTGTCTTGAACTATTCAAACTGACAAATTCATGTTGCTTTCGTGCGAAACGGCGATTAATGAGAAATGACGATAAAATTGCTGTTTTAAACTTGCAAAAACATAGAAAAACGCTGTTTTAAACTATTCAACTGACAAATTCATGTTTCTTTCGTGCGAAACGGCGATTTATGAGAAATGACAATAAAATTGCTGTTTTAAACTTGCAAAAACATAGAAAAACGCTGTTTTGAACTATTCAAACTGATAAATTCATGTTTCTTTCGTGCGAAACGGCGATTTATGAGAAATGACGATAAAATTGCCGTTTTAAATTTGCAAAAACTTAGAAAAACGCTGTTTTCAACTATTCAAACTGATAAATTCATGTTTCTTTCGTGCGAAACGGCGATTTATGAGAAATGACGATAAAATTGCTGTTTTAAACTTGCAAAAACATAGAAAAACGCTGTTTTGAACTATTCAAACTGACAAATTCATGTTTTTTTCGTGTGAAACTACGATTTATGAGAAATGACGATAAAATTGATGTTTTAAACTTGCAAAAACATAGAAAAACGCTGTTTTGAACTTTTCAAACTGACAAATTCATGTTTTTTTCGTGTGAAACGGCGATTTATGAGAAATGACGATAAAATTGCTGTTTTAAACTTGCAAAAACATAGAAAAACGCTGTTTTGAACTATTCAAACTGACAAATTCATGTTTCTTTCGTGCGAAACGGCGATTTATTAGAAATGACGATAAAATTGCTGTTTTAAACTTGACAAAACATAGAAAAACGCTGTTTTCAACTATTCAAACTGATAAATTCATGTTTCTTTCGTGCGAAACGGCGATTTATGAGAAATGACGATAAAATTGCTGTTTTAAACTTGCAAAAACATAGAAAAACGCTGTTTTGAACTATTCAAACTGACAAATTCATGTTTTTTTCGTGTGAAACGGCGATTTATGAGAAATGACGATAAAATTGCTGTTTTAAACTTGCAAAAACAGAGAAAAACGCTGTTTTGAACTATTCAAACTGACAAATTCATGTTTCTTTCGTGCGAAACGGCGATTTATGAGAAATGACTATAAAATTGCTGTTTTAAACTTGCAAAAACATAGAAAAACGCTGTTTTCAACTATTCAAACTGATAAATTCTTGTTTCTTACGTTCGAAACGGTGGATTTTTGTAAAATCACGATAAAATTGCTGTTTTAAACTTGCAAAAACATTGAAAAACGCTGTTTTCAACTATTCAAACTGACAAATTCATGTTTCTTCCGTGCGAAACGGCGATTTATGAGAAATGACGATAAAATTGCTGTTTTAAACTTGCAAAAACATAGAAAAACGCTGTTTTCAACTATTCAAACTGATAAATTCATGTTTCTTTCGTGCGAAACGGCGATTTATGAGAAATGACGATAAAATTGCTGTTTTAAACTTGCATAAACATAGAAAAACGTTGTTTTAAACTATTCAAACTGACAAAATCATGTTTCTTTTGTGCGAAACGGCGATTTATGAGAAATGACGATAAAATTGCTGTTTTAAACTTGCCAAAACATAGAAAAACGCTGTTTTCAACTATTCAAACTGACAAATTCATGTTTCTTCCGTGCGAAACGGCGATTTATGAGAAATGACGATAAAATTGCTGTTTTAAACTTGCAAAAACATAGAAAAACGCTGTTTTGAACAATTCAAACTGACAAATTCATGTTTCTTTCGTGCGAAACGGCGATTTATGAGAAATGACTATAAAATTGCTGTTTTAAACTTGCAAAAACATAGAAAAACGCTGTTTTCAACTATTCAAACTGATAAATTCATGTTTCTTTCGTGCGAAACGGCGATTTATGAGAAATGACGATAAAATTGCTGTTTTAAACTTGCAAAAACATAGAAAAACGCTGTTTTGAACTATTCAAACTGACAAATTCATGTTTTTTTCGTGTGAAACGGCGATTTATGAGAAATGACGATAAAATTGCTGTTTTAAACTTGCAAAAACAGAGAAAAACGCTGTTTTGAACTATTCAAACTGACAAATTCATGTTTCTTTCGTGCGAAACGGCGATTTATGAGAAATGACTATAAAATTGCTGTTTTAAACTTGCAAAAACATAGAAAAACGCTGTTTTCAACTATTCAAACTGATAAATTCTTGTTTCTTACGTTCGAAACGGTGGATTTTTGTAAAATCACGATAAAATTGCTGTTTTAAACTTGCAAAAACATTGAAAAACGCTGTTTTCAACTATTCAAACTGACAAATTCATGTTTCTTCCGTGCGAAACGGCGATTTATGAGAAATGACGATAAAATTGCTGTTTTAAACTTGCAAAAACATAGAAAAACGCTGTTTTCAACTATTCAAACTGATAAATTCATGTTTCTTTCGTGCGAAACGGCGATTTATGAGAAATGACGATAAAATTGCTGTTTTAAACTTGCATAAACATAGAAAAACGTTGTTTTAAACTATTCAAACTGACAAAATCATGTTTCTTTTGTGCGAAACGGCGATTTATGAGAAATGACGATAAAATTGCTGTTTTAAACTTGCCAAAACATAGAAAAACGCTGTTTTCAACTATTCAAACTGACAAATTCATGTTTCTTCCGTGCGAAACGGCGATTTATGAGAAATGACGATAAAATTGCTGTTTTAAACTTGCAAAAACATAGAAAAACGCTGTTTTCAACTATTCAAACTGACAAATTCATGTTTCTTCCGTGCAAAACGGCGATTTATGAGAAATGACGATAAAATTGCTGTTTTAAACTTGCAAAAACATAGAAAAACGCTGTTTTGAACTATTCAAACTAACAAATTTATGTTTCTTTCGTGTGAAACGGCGATTTATGAGAAATGACGAAAAATTGTTCTTTTATACTTGCAAAAACATAGAAAAACTCTGTTTTTAACTATTCAAACTGAAAAATTCATGTTTCTTTCGTGCGAAACGGCGATTTATGAGAAATGACGATAAAATTGCTGTTTTAAACTAGCAAAAACATATAAAAACGCTGTTTTGAACTATTCAAACTGACAAATTCATGTTTTTTTCGTGTGAAACGGCGATTTATGAGAAATGACGATAAAATTGCTGTTTTACACTTTCAAAAACATAGAAAAACGCTGTTTTGAACTATTCAAACTGACAAATTCATGATTCTTTCGTGCGAAACGGCGATTTATGAGAAATGACGATAAAATTGCTGTTTTAAACTAGCAAAAACATATAAAAACGCTGTTTTGAACTATTCAAACTGACAAATTCATGTTTTTTTCGTGTGAAACGGCGATTTATGAGAAATGACGATAAAATTGCTGTTTTAAACTTGCAAAAACATAGAAAAACGCTGTTTTGAACTATTCAAACTGACAAATTCATGTTTTTTTCGTGTGAAACGGCGATTTATGAGAAATGACGATAAAATTGCTGTTTTAAACTTGCAAAAACAGAGAAAAACGCTGTTTTGAACTATTCAAACTGACAAATTCATGTTTCTTTCGTGCGAAACGGCGATTTATGAGAAATGACTATAAAATTGCTGTTTTAAACTTGCAAAAACATAGAAAAACGCTGTTTTCAACTATTCAAACTGATAAATTCTTGTTTCTTACGTTCGAAACGGTGGATTTTTGTAAAATCACGATAAAATTGCTGTTTTAAACTTGCAAAAACATTGAAAAACGCTGTTTTCAACTATTCAAACTGACAAATTCATGTTTCTTCCGTGCGAAACGGCGATTTATGAGAAATGACGATAAAATTGCTGTTTTAAACTTGCAAAAACATAGAAAAACGCTGTTTTCAACTATTCAAACTGATAAATTCATGTTTCTTTCGTGCGAAACGGCGATTTATGAGAAATGACGATAAAATTGCTGTTTTAAACTTGCATAAACATAGAAAAACGTTGTTTTAAACTATTCAAACTGACAAAATCATGTTTCTTTTGTGCGAAACGGCGATTTATGAGAAATGACGATAAAATTGCTGTTTTAAACTTGCAAAAACATAGAAAAACGCTGTTTTCAACTATTCAAACTGACAAATTCATGTTTCTTCCGTGCGAAACGGCGATTTATGAGAAATGACGATAAAATTGCTGTTTTAAACTTGCAAAAACATAGAAAAACGCTGTTTTCAACTATTCAAACTGACAAATTCATGTTTCTTCCGTGCAAAACGGCGATTTATGAGAAATGACGATAAAATTGCTGTTTTAAACTTGCAAAAACATAGAAAAACGCTGTTTTGAACTATTCAAACTAACAAATTTATGTTTCTTTCGTGTGAAACGGCGATTTATGAGAAATGACGAAAAATTGTTCTTTTATACTTGCAAAAACATAGAAAAACTCTGTTTTTAACTATTCAAACTGAAAAATTCATGTTTCTTTCGTGCGAAACGGCGATTTATGAGAAATGACGATAAAATTGCTGTTTTAAACTAGCAAAAACATATAAAAACGCTGTTTTGAACTATTCAAACTGACAAATTCATGTTTTTTTCGTGTGAAACGGCGATTTATGAGAAATGACGATAAAATTGCTGTTTTACACTTTCAAAAACATAGAAAAACGCTGTTTTGAACTATTCAAACTGACAAATTCATGATTCTTTCGTGCGAAACGGCGATTTATGAGAAATGACGATAAAATTGCTGTTTTAAACTAGCAAAAACATATAAAAACGCTGTTTTGAACTATTCAAACTGACAAATTCATGTTTTTTTCGTGTGAAACGGCGATTTATGAGAAATAACGATAAAATTGCTGTTTTAAACTTGCAAAAACAGAGAAAAACGCTGTTTTGAACTATTCAAACTGACAAATTCATGTTTCTTTCGTGCGAAACGGCGATTTATGAGAAATGACGATAAAATTGCTGTTTTAAACTTGCAAAAACATAGAAAAACGCTGTTTTCAACTATTCAAACTGATAAATTCTTGTTTCTTACGTTCGAAACGGTGGATTTTTGTAAAATCACGATAAAATTGCTGTTTTAAACTTGCAAAAACATTGAAAAACGCTGTCTTCAACTATTCAAACTGACAAATTCATGTTTCTTCCGTGCGAAACGGCGATTTATGAGAAATGACGATAAAATTGCTGTTTTAAACTTGCAAAAACATAGAAAAACGCTGTTTTCAACTATTCAAACTGATAAATTCATGTTTCTTTCGTGCGAAACGGCGATTTATGAGAAATGACGATAAAATTGCTGTTTTAAACTTGCATAAACATAGAAAAACGTTGTTTTAAACTATTCAAACTGACAAAATCATGTTTCTTTTGTGCGAAACGGCGATTTATGAGAAATGACGATAAAATTGCTGTTTTAAACTTGCAAAAACATAGAAAACGCTGTTTTCAACTATTCAAACTGACAAATTCATGTTTCTTCCGTGCGAAACGGCGATTTATGAGAAATGACGATAAAATTGTTGTTTTAAACTTGCAAAAACATAGAAAAACGCTGTTTTCAACTATTCAAACTGACAAATTCATGTTTCTTTCGTGCGAAACGGCGATTTATGAGAAATGACGATAAAATTGCTGTTTTAAACTTGCAAAAACATAGAAAAACGCTGTTTTGAACTATTCAAACTAACAAATTTATGTTTCTTTCGTGTGAAACGGCGATTTATGAGAAATGACGAAAAATTGTTCATTTATACTTGCAAAAACATAGAAAAACGCTGTTCTGAACTATTCAAACTGACAAATTCATGTTTCTTTCGTGCGAAACGGCGATTTATGAGAAATGACGTTAAATTTGCTGTTTTAAACTTGCAAAAACATAGAAAAACGCTGTTTTGAACTATTCAAACTGACAAATTCATGTTTCTTTCGTGCAAAACGGCGATTTATGAGAAATGACGATAAAATTGCTGTTTTAAACTTGCAAAAACATAGAAAAACGCTGTTTTGAACTATTCAAACTAACAAATTTATGTTTCTTTCGTGTGAAACGGCGATTTATGAGAAATGACGAAAAATTGTTCTTTTATACTTGCAAAAACATAGAAAAACTCTGTTTTTAACTATTCAAACTGAAAAATTCATGTTTCTTTCGTGCGAAACGGCGATTTATGAGAAATGACGATAAAATTGCTGTTTTAAACTAGCAAAAACATATAAAAACGCTGTTTTGAACTATTCAAACTGACAAATTCATGTTTTTTTCGTGTGAAACGGCGATTTATGAGAAATGACGATAAAATTGCTGTTTTACACTTTCAAAAACATAGAAAAACGCTGTTTTGAACTATTCAAACTGACAAATTCATGATTCTTTCGTGCGAAACGGCGATTTATGAGAAATGACGATAAAATTGCTGTTTTAAACTAGCAAAAACATATAAAAACGCTGTTTTGAACTATTCAAACTGACAAATTCATGTTTCTTTCGTGCGAAACGGCGATTTATGAGAAATGACGATAAAATTGCTGTTTTAAACTTGCAAAAACATAGAAAAACGCTGTTTTCAACTATTCAAACTGATAAATTCTTGTTTCTTACGTTCGAAACGGTGGATTTTTGTAAAATCACGATAAAATTGCTGTTTTAAACTTGCAAAAACATTGAAAAACGCTGTCTTCAACTATTCAAACTGACAAATTCATGTTTCTTCGGTGCGAAACGGCGATTTATGAGAAATGACGATAAAATTGCTGTTTTAAACTTGCAAAAACATAGAAAAACGCTGTTTTCAACTATTCAAACTGATAAATTCATGTTTCTTTCGTGCGAAACGGCGATTTATGAGAAATGACGATAAAATTGCTGTTTTAAACTTGCATAAACATAGAAAAACGTTGTTTTAAACTATTCAAACTGACAAAATCATGTTTCTTTTGTGCGAAACGGCGATTTATGAGAAATGACGATAAAATTGCTGTTTTAAACTTGCAAAAACATAGAAAACGCTGTTTTCAACTATTCAAACTGACAAATTCATGTTTCTTCCGTGCGAAACGGCGATTTATGAGAAATGACGATAAAATTGTTGTTTTAAACTTGCAAAAACATAGAAAAACGCTGTTTTCAACTATTCAAACTGACAAATTCATGTTTCTTTCGTGCGAAACGGCGATTTATGAGAAATGACGATAAAATTGCTGTTTTAAACTTGCAAAAACATAGAAAAACGCTGTTTTGAACTATTCAAACTAACAAATTTATGTTTCTTTCGTGTGAAACGGCGATTTATGAGAAATGACGAAAAATTGTTCATTTATACTTGCAAAAACATAGAAAAACGCTGTTCTGAACTATTCAAACTGACAAATTCATGTTTCTTTCGTGCGAAACGGCGATTTATGAGAAATGACGTTAAATTTGCTGTTTTAAACTTGCAAAAACATAGAAAAACGCTGTTTTGAACTATTCAAACTGACAAATTCATGTTTCTTTCGTGCAAAACGGCGATTTATGAGAAATGACGATAAAATTGCTGTTTTAAACTTGCAAAAACATAGAAAAACGATGTTTTCAACTATTCAAACTGATAAATTCATGTTTCTTTCGTGCGAAACGCCGATTTATGAGAAATGACGATAAATTTGCTGTTTTAAACTTGCAGAAACATAGAAAAACGCAGTTTTGAACTATTCAAACTGACAAATTCATGTTTTTTTGTGTGAAACGGCGATTTATGAGAAATGACTATAAAATTGCTGTTTTAAACATGCAAAAACATAGAAAAACGCTGTTTTCAACTATTCAAACTGATAAATTCATGTTTCTTACGTTCGAAACGGTGGATTTTTGTGAAATCACGATAAAATTGCTGTTTTAAACTTGCAAAAACATTGAAAAACGCTGTTTTCAACTATTCAAACCGACAAATTCATGTTTCTTCCGTTCGAAACGGCGATTTATGAGAAATGACGATAAAATTGCTGTTTTAAACTTGCAAAAACATAGAAAAACTCTGTTTTGAACTATTCAAACTGAAAAATTCATGTTTCTTTCGTGCGAAACGGCGATTTATGAGAAATGACGATAAAATTGCTGTTTTAAACTAGCAAAAACATATAAAAACGCTGTTTTGAACTATTCAAACTGAAAAATTCATGTTTCTTTCGGGCGAAACGGCGATTTATGAGAAATGACGATAAAATTGCTGTTTTAAACTAGCAAAAACATATAAAAACGCTGTTTTGAACTATTCAAACTGACAAATTCATGTTTTTTTCGTGTGAAACGGCGATTTATGAGAAATGACGATAAAATTGCTGTTTTAAACTTGCAAAAACAGAGAAAAACGCTGTTTTGAACTATTCAAACTGACAAATTCATGTTTCTTTCGTGCGAAACGGCGATTTATGAGAAATGACGATAAAATTGCTGTTTTAAACTTGCAAAAACATAGAAAAACGCTGTTTTCAACTATTCAAACTGATAAATTCTTGTTTCTTACGTTCGAAACGGTGGATTTTTGTAAAATCACGATAAAATTGCTGTTTTAAACTTGCAAAAACATTGAAAAACGCTGTTTTCAACTATTCAAACTGACAAATTCATGTTTCTTCCGTGCGAAACGGCGATTTATGAGAAATGACGATAAAATTGCTGTTTTAAACTTGCAAAAACATAGAAAAACGCTGTTTTCAACTATTCAAACTGATAAATTCATGTTTCTTTCGTGCGAAACGGCGATTAATGAGAAATGACGATAAAATTGCTGTTTTAAACTTGCATAAACATAGAAAAACGTTGTTTTAAACTATTCAAACTGACAAAATCATGTTTCTTTTGTGCGAAACGGCGATTTATGAGAAATGACGATAAAATTGCTGTTTTAAACTTGCAAAAACATAGAAAAACGCTGTTTTGAACTATTCAAACTAACAAATTTATGTTTCTTTCGTGTGAAACGGCGATTTATGAGAAATGACGAAAAATTGTTCATTTATACTTGCAAAAACATAGAAAAACGCTGTTCTGAACTATTCAAACTGACAAATTCATGTTTCTTTCGTGCGAAACGGCGATTTATGAGAAATGACGTTAAATTTGCTGTTTTAAACTTGCAAAAACATAGAAAAACGCTGTTTTGAACTATTCAAACTGACAAATTCATGTTTCTTTCGTGCAAAACGGCGATTTATGAGAAATGACGATAAAATTGCTGTTTTAAACTTGCAAAAACATAGAAAAACGCTGTTTTGAACTATTCAAACTAACAAATTTATGTTTCTTTCGTGTGAAACGGCGATTTATGAGAAATGACGAAAAATTGTTCTTTTATACTTGCAAAAACATAGAAAAACTCTGTTTTTAACTATTCAAACTGAAAAATTCATGTTTCTTTCGTGCGAAACGGCGATTTATGAGAAATGACGATAAAATTGCTGTTTTAAACTTGCAAAAACATAGAAAACGCTGTTTTCAACTATTCAAACTGACAAATTCATGTTTCTTCCGTGCGAAACGGCGATTTATGAGAAATGACGATAAAATTGTTGTTTTAAACTTGCAAAAACATAGAAAAACGCTGTTCTGAACTATTCAAACTGACAAATTCATGTTTCTTTCGTGCGAAACGGCGATTTATGAGAAATGACGTTAAATTTGCTGTTTTAAACTTGCAAAAACATAGAAAAACGCTGTTTTGAACTATTCAAACTGACAAATTCATGTTTCTTTCGTGCAAAACGGCGATTTATGAGAAATGACGATAAAATTGCAGTTTTAAACTTGCAAAAACATAGAAAAACGATGTTTTCAACTATTCAAACTGATAAATTCATGTTTCTTTCGTGCGAAACGCCGATTTATGAGAAATGACGATTAAATTGCTGTTTTAAACTTGCAGAAACATAGAAAAACGCAGTTTTGAACTATTCAAACTGACAAATTCATGTTTTTTTGTGTGAAACGGCGATTTATGAGAAATGACTATAAAATTGCTGTTTTAAACATGCAAAAACATAGAAAAACGCTGTTTTCAACTATTCAAACTGATAAATTCATGTTTCTTACGTTCGAAACGGTGGATTTTTGTGAAATCACGATAAAATTGCTGTTTTAAACTTGCAAAAACATTGAAAAACGCTGTTTTCAACTATTCAAACCGACAAATTCATGTTTCTTCCGTTCGAAACGGCGATTTATGATAAATGACGATAAAATTGCTGTTTTAAACTTGCAAAAACATAGAAAAACTCTGTTTTGAACTATTCAAACTGAAAAATTCATGTTTCTTTCGTGCGAAACGGCGATTTATGAGAAATGACGATAAAATTGCTGTTTTAAACTAGCAAAAACATATAAAAACGCTGTTTTGAACTATTCAAACTGACAAATTCATGTTTTTTTCGTGTGAAACGGCGATTTATGAGAAATGACGATAAAATTGCTGTTTTAAACTTGCAAAAACATAGAAAAACGCTGTTTTGAACTATTCAAACTGACAAATTCATGTTTCTTTCGTGCGAAACGGCGATTTATGAGTAATGACGATATAATTGCTGTTTTAAACTTGCAAAAACATAGAAAAACGCTGTTTTGAACTATTCAAACTGATAAATTCATGTTTCTTACGTTCGAAACGGTGGATTTTTGTGAAATCACGATAAAATTGCTGTTTTAAACTTGCAAAAACATTGAAAAACGCTGTTTTCAACTATTCAAACTGACAAATTCATGTTTCTTCCGGGCGAAACGGCGATTTATGAGAAATGACAATAAAATTGCTGTTTTAAAGTTGCAAAAACATAGAAAAACGCTGTTTTCAACTATTCAAACTGAAAAATTCATGTTTCTTCCGTGCGAAACAGCGATTTATGAGAAATGACGAAAAAATTGCTGTTTTAAACTTGCAAAAACATAGAAAAACGCTGTTTTGAACTATTCAAACTGACAAATTTATGTTTCTTTCGTGTGAAACGGCGATTTATGAGAAATGACGATAAAATTGTTGTTTTAAACTTGCAAAAACATAGAAAAACGCTGTTTTCAACTATTCAAACTGACAAATTCATGTTTCTTTCGTGCGAAACGGCGATTTATGAGAAATGACGATAAAATTGCTGTTTTAAACTTGCAAAAACATAGAAAAACGCAGTTTTGAACTATTCAAACTGACAAATTCATGTTTTTTTTCGTGTGAAACGGCGATTTATGAGAAATGACAAAAAAATTGCTGTTTTAAACTTGCAAAAACATAGAAAAACGCTGTTTTGAACTATTCAAACTGACAAATTTATGTTTCTTTCGTGTGAAACGGCGATTTATGAGAAATGACGATAAAATTGTTGTTTTAAACTTGCAAAAACATAGAAAAACGCTGTTTTCAACTATTCAAACTGACAAATTCATGTTTCTTTCGTGCGAAACGCCGATTTATGAGAAATGACGATAAAATTGCTGTTTTAAACTTGCAGAAACATAGAAAAACGCAGTTTTGAACTATTCAAACTGACAAATTCATGTTTTTTTGTGTAAAACGGCGATTAATGAGAAATGACTATAAAATTGCTGTTTTAAACTTGCAAAAACATAGAAAAACGCTGTTTTTAACTATTCAAACTGATAAATTCAAGTTTCTTACGTTCGAAACGGTGGATTTTTGTGAAATCACGATAAAATTGCTGTTTTAAACTTGCAAAAACATTGAAAAACGCTGTTTTCAACTATTCAAACTGACAAATTCATGCTTCTTCCGTGCGAAACGGCGATTTATGAGAAATGACTATAAAATTGCTGTTTTAAAGTTGCAAAAACATAGAAAAACGCTTTTTTCAACTATTCAAACTGACAAATTCATGTTTCTTCCATGCGAAACGGCGATTTATGAGAAATGACGAAAAAATTGCTGTTTTAAACTTGCAAAAACATAGAAAAACGCTGTTTTGAACTATTCAAACTGACAAATTTATGTTTCTTCCGTGCGAAACGGCGATTTATGAGAAATGACGATAAAATTGCTGTTTTAAACTTGCAAAAACATAGAAAAACTCTGTTTTGAACTATTCAAACTGAAAAATTCATGTTTCTTTCGTGCGAAACGGCGATTTATGAGAAATGACGATAAAAATGCTGTTTTAAACTAGCAAAAACATATAAAAACGCTGTTTTGAACTATTCAAACTGACAAATTCATGTTTTTTTCGTGTGAAACGGCGATTTTTGAGAAATGACGATAAAATTGCTGTTTTAAACTTGCAAAAACAAAGAAAAAGGCTGTTTTGAACTATTCAAACTGACAAATTCATGTTTCCTTCGTGCGAAACGGCGATTTATGAGAAATGACGATAAAATTGCTGTTTTAAACTTGCAGAAACATAGAAAAACGCTGTTTTGAACTATTCAAACTGATAAATTCATGTTTCTTACGTTCGAAACGGTGGATTTTTGTAAAATCACGATAAAATTGCTGTTTTAAACTTGCAAAAACATTGAAAAACGCTGTTTTCAACTATTCAAACTGACAAATTCATGTTTCTTCTGTGCGAAACGGCGATTTATGAGAAATGACTATAAAATTGCTGTTTTAAAGTTGCAAAAACATAGAAAAACGCTTTTTTCAACTATTCAAACTGACAAATTCATGTTTCTTCCGTGCGAAACGGCGATTTATGAGAAATGACGAAAAAATTGTTGTTTTAAACTTGCAAAAACATAGAAAAACGATGTTTTCAACTATTCAAACTGACAAATTCATGTTTCTTTCGTGCGAAACGGCGATTTATGAGAAATGACGATAAAATTGCTGTTTTAAACTTGCAAAACATAGAAAAACGCAGTTTTGAACTATTCAAACTGACAAATTCATGTTTTTTTCGTGTGAAACGGCGATTTATGAGAAATGACGATAAAATTGCTGTTTTGAACTTGCAAAAACATTGAAAAACGCTGTTTTGAACTATTCAAACTGATAAATTCATGTTTCTTACGTTCGAAACGGTGGATTTTTGTGAAATCACGATAAAATTGCTTTTTTAAACTTGCAAAAACATTGAAAACGCTGTTTTCAACTATTCAAACTGACAAATTCATGTTTCTTCCGTGCGAAACGGCGATTTATTAGAAATGACGATAAAATTGCTGTTTTAAACTTGCAAAAACATAGAAAAACGCTGTTTTGAACTATTCAAACTGACAAATTCATGTTTCTTTCGTGCGAAACGGCGATTTATGAGAAATGACGATAAAATTGCTGTTTTAAACTTGCAAAAACATAGAAAAACGCTGTTTTCAACTATTCAAATTGATAAATTCATGTTTCTTACGTTCGAAACAGTGGATATTTGTGAAATCACGATAAAATTGCTGTTTTAAACTTGCAAAAACATTGAAAAACGCTGTTTTCAACTATTCAAACTGACAAATTCATGTTTCTTCCGTGCGAAACGGCGATTTATAAGAAATGACGATAAAATTGTTGTTTTAAACTTGCAAAAACATAGAAAAACGCTGTTTTGAACTATTCAAACTGACAAATTCATGTTTCTTTTGTGCGAAACGGCGATTTATGAGAAATGACGATAAAATTGCTGTTTTAAACTTAAAAAACATAGAAAAACGCTGTTTTGAACTATTCAAACTGACAAATTCATGTTTCTTTCGTGCGAAACGGCGATTTATAAGAAATGACGATGAAATTGCTGTTTTAAACTTGTAAAAACATAGAAAAACTCTGTTTTGAACTATTTAAACTGACAAATTCATGTTTCTTTCGTGCGAAACGGCGATTTATGAGAAATGACAATAAAATTGCTATTTTAAACTTGCAAAAACATTGAAAAACGCTGTTTTCAACTATTCAAACTGACAAATTCATGTTTCTTCCGTGCGAAACGGCGATTTATGAGAAATGACAATAAAATTGCTGTTTTAAAGTTGCAAAAACATAGAAAAACGCTGTTTTCAACTATTCAAACTGACAAATTCATGTTTCTTCCGTGCGAAACGGCGATTTATGAGAAATGACGAAAAAATTGCTGTTTTAAACTTGCAAAAACATAGAAAAACGCTGTTTTGAACTATTCAAACTGACAAATTTATGTTTCTTTCGTGTGAAACGGCGATTTATGAGAAATGACGATAAAATTGTTGTTTTAAACTTGCAAAAACATAGAAAAACGCTGTTTTCAACTATTCAAACTGACAAATTCATGTTTCTTTCGTGCGAAACGGCGATTTATGAGAAATGACGATAAAATTGCTGTTTTAAACTTGCAAAAACATAGAAAAACGCAGTTTTGAACTATTCAAACTGACAAATTCATGTTTTTTTTCGTGTGAAACGGCGATTTATGAGAAATGACAAAAAAATTGCTGTTTTAAACTTGCAAAAACATAGAAAAACGCTGTTTTGAACTATTCAAACTAACAAATTTATGTTTCTTTCGTGTGAAACGGCGATTTATGAGAAATGACGATAAAATTGTTGTTTTAAACTTGCAAAAACATAGAAAAACGCTGTTTTCAACTATTCAAACTGACAAATTCATGTTTCTTTCGTGCGAAACGCCGATTTATGAGAAATGACGATAAAATTGCTGTTTTAAACTTGCAGAAACATAGAAAAACGCAGTTTTGAACTATTCAAACTGACAAATTCATGTTTTTTTGTGTAAAACGGCGATTTATGAGAAATGACTATAAAATTGCTGTTTTAAACTTGCAAAAACATAGAAAAACGCTGTTTTTAACTATTCAAACTGATAAATTCATGTTTCTTACGTTCGAAACGGTGGATTTTTGTGAAATCACGATTAAATTGCTGTTTTAAACTTGCAAAAACATTGAAAAACGCTGTTTTCAACTATTCAAACCGACAAATTTATGTTTCTTCCGTGCGAAACGGCGATTTATGAGAAATGACGATAAAATTGCTGTTTTAAACTTGCAAAAACATAGAAAAACTCTGTTTTGAACTATTCAAACTGACAAATTCATGTTTCTTCCGTGCGAAACGGCGATTTATTAGAAATGACGATAAAATTGCTGTTTTAAACTTGCAAAAACATAGAAAAACGCTGTTTTGAACTATTCAAACTGACAAATTCATGTTTCTTTCGTGCGAAACGGCGATTTATGAGAAATGACGATAAAATTGCTGTTTTAAAACTTGCAAAAACATAGAAAAACGCTGTTTTCAACTATTCAAATTGATAAATTCATGTTTCTTACGTTCGAAACAGTGGATATTTGTGAAATCACGATAAAATTGCTGTTTTAAACTTGCAAAAACATTGAAAAACGCTGTTTTCAACTATTCAAACTGACAAATTCATGTTTCTTCCGTGCGAAACGGCGATTTATAAGAAATGACGATAAAATTGTTGTTTTAAACTTGCAAAAACATAGAAAAACGCTGTTTTGAACTATTCAAACTGACAAATTCATGTTTCTTTTGTGCGAAACGGCGATTTATGAGAAATGACGATAAAATTGCTGTTTTAAACTTAAAAAACATAGAAAAACGCTGTTTTGAACTATTCAAACTGACAAATTCATGTTTCTTTCGTGCGAAACGGCGATTTATAAGAAATGACGATGAAATTGCTGTTTTAAACTTGTAAAAACATAGAAAAACTCTGTTTTGAACTATTTAAACTGACAAATTCATGTTTCTTTCGTGCGAAACGGCGATTTATGAGAAATGACAATAAAATTGCTATTTTAAACTTGCAAAAACATTGAAAAACGCTGTTTTCAACTATTCAAACTGACAAATTCATGTTTCTTCCGTGCGAAACGGCGATTTATGAGAAATGACAATAAAATTGCTGTTTTAAAGTTGCAAAAACATAGAAAAACGCTGTTTTCAACTATTCAAACTGACAAATTCATGTTTCTTCCGTGCGAAACGGCGATTTATGAGAAATGACGAAAAAATTGCTGTTTTAAAACTTGCAAAAACATAGAAAAACGCTGTTTTGAACTATTCAAACTGACAAATTTATGTTTCTTTCGTGTGAAACGGCGATTTATGAGAAATGACGATAAAATTGTTGTTTTAAACTTGCAAAAACATAGAAAAACGCTGTTTTCAACTATTCAAACTGACAAATTCATGTTTCTTTCGTGCGAAACGGCGATTTATGAGAAATGACGATAAAATTGCTGTTTTAAACTTGCAAAAACATAGAAAAACGCAGTTTTGAACTATTCAAACTGACAAATTCATGTTTTTTTTCGTGTGAAACGGCGATTTATGAGAAATGACAAAAAAATTGCTGTTTTAAACTTGCAAAAACATAGAAAAACGCTGTTTTGAACTATTCAAACTAACAAATTTATGTTTCTTTCGTGTGAAACGGCGATTTATGAGAAATGACGATAAAATTGTTGTTTTAAACTTGCAAAAACATAGAAAAACGCTGTTTTCAACTATTCAAACTGACAAATTCATGTTTCTTTCGTGCGAAACGCCGATTTATGAGAAATGACGATAAAATTGCTGTTTTAAACTTGCAGAAACATAGAAAAACGCAGTTTTGAACTATTCAAACTGACAAATTCATGTTTTTTTGTGTAAAACGGCGATTTATGAGAAATGACTATAAAATTGCTGTTTTAAACTTGCAAAAACATAGAAAAACGCTGTTTTTAACTATTCAAACTGATAAATTCATGTTTCTTACGTTCGAAACGGTGGATTTTTGTGAAATCACGATTAAATTGCTGTTTTAAACTTGCAAAAACATTGAAAAACGCTGTTTTCAACTATTCAAAACCGACAAATTTATGTTTCTTCCGTGCGAAACGGCGATTTATGAGAAATGACGATAAAATTGCTGTTTTAAACTTGCAAAAACATAGAAAAACTCTGTTTTGAACTATTCAAACTGAAAAATTCATGTTTCTTTCGTGCGAAACGGCGATTTATGAGAAATGACGATAAAAATGCTGTTTTAAACTAGCAAAAACATATAAAAACGCTGTTTTGAACTATTCAAACTGACAAATTCATGTTTTTTTCGTGTGAAACGGCGATTTTTGAGAAATGACGATAGAATTGCTGTTTTAAACTTGCAAAAACAAAGAAAAAGGCTGTTTTGAACTATTCAAACTGACAAATTCATGTTTCCTTCGTGCGAAACGGCGATTTATGAGAAATGACGATAAAATTGCTGTTTTAAACTTGCAGAAACATAGAAAAACGCTGTTTTGAACTATTCAAACTGATAAATTCATGTTTCTTACGTTCGAAACGGTGGATTTTTGTAAAATCACGATAAAATTGCTGTTTTAAACTTGCAAAAACATTGAAAAACGCTGTTTTCAACTATTCAAACTGACAAATTCATGTTTCTTCCGTGCGAAACGGCGATTTATGAGAAATGACTATAAAATTGCTGTTTTAAAGTTGCAAAAACATAGAAAAAACGCTTTTTTCAACTATTCAAACTGACAAATTCATGTTTCTTCCGTGCGAAACGGCGATTTATGAGAAATGACGAAAAAATTGCTGTTTTAAACTTGCAAAAACATAGAAAAACGCTGTTTTGAACTATTCAAACTGACAAATTTATGTTTCTTTCGTGTGAAACGGCGATTTATGAGAAATGACGATAAAATTGTTGTTTTAAACTTGCAAAAACATAGAAAAACGATGTTTTCAACTATTCAAACTGACAAATTCATGTTTCTTTCGTGCGAAACGGCGATTTATGAGAAATGACGATAAAATTGCTGTTTTAAACTTGCAAAAACATAGAAAAACGCAGTTTTGAACTATTCAAACTGACAAATTCATGTTTTTTTTCGTGTGAAACGGCGATTTATGAGAAATGACGATAAAATTGCTGTTTTGAACTTGCAAAAACATTGAAAAAACGCTGTTTTGAACTATTCAAACTGATAAATTCATGTTTCTTACGTTCGAAACGGTGGATTTTTGTGAAATCACGATAAAATTGCTTTTTTAAACTTGCAAAAACATTGAAAACGCTGTTTTCAACTATTCAAACTGACAAATTCATGTTTCTTCCGTGCGAAACGGCGATTTATGAGAAATGACGATAAAATTGCTGTTTTAAACTTGCAAAAAACATAGAAAAACGCTGTTTTGAACTATTCAAACTGACAAATTCATGTTTCTTTCGTGCGAAACGGCGATTTATGAGAAATGACGATAAAATTGCTGTTTTAAACTTGCAAAAACATAGAAAAACGCTGTTTTCAACTATTCAAATTGATAAATTCATGTTTCTTACGTTCGAAACGGTGGATATTTGTGAAATCACGATAAAATTGCTGTTTTAAACTTGCAAAAACATTGAAAAACGCTGTTTTCAA
This sequence comes from Poecilus cupreus, assembly GCA_963942605.1. NCBI lineage: Eukaryota > Metazoa > Arthropoda > Insecta > Coleoptera > Carabidae > Poecilus > Poecilus cupreus. The sequence continues at coordinate 174 of CAWWDY010000891.1, read as the reverse complement.
CTATTCAAACTGACAAATTCATGTTTCTTCCGTGCGAAACGGCGATTTATAAGAAATGACGATAAAATTGTTGTTTTAAACTTGCAAAAACATAGAAAAACGCTGTTTTGAACTATTCAAACTGACAAATTCATGTTTCTTTTGTGCGAAACGGCGATTTATGAGAAATGACGA
>CAWWDY010000890.1:0-44777 GCA_963942605.1 Poecilus cupreus | reverse complement strand
TTTGTCGTGTGTAATGGCTTATGTTTGCAAAATCAAGATAAAATAGCCGTTTTCAGCTTGCAAAAACATACAAAATGCTGTTTTCAAGTATTTACACTATCATATTCATGTTTCTGTCGTGTATATTAGCTAATGTTGGTGAAAGCAAGATAAAAATGCTGTTGTAAGTATGCAAAAGCATACAAAACACCGTTCTGTAGTATTTAAACTGTCATATTCATGTATATGCCGTGTGTAATGGCTTATGTTTGCAAAATCAAGATACAATAGTGGTTTTCAGCTTGCAAAAACATACAAAATGCTGTTTTCAAGTATATAAACTGTCATATTTATGTTTCTGTCGTGTAGAATAGCTAATGTTGGTGAAAGCAAGATAAAAATGCTGTTATAAGCATGCAAAAGCAAACAAAACAACGTTTTCAAGTATTTAAACTGTCATATTCATGTTTCTGTCGTGTATAATAGCTAATGTTGGTAAATGCAAGATAAAAATGCTGTTTTAAGCATGCAAAAGCATACAAAACACCGTTTTCAAGTAATTAAACTGTCATATTCATGTATATGTCGTGTGTAATGGCTTATGTTTGCAAAATCAAGATAAAATAGCCGTTTTCAGCTTGCAAAAACATACAAAATGCTGTTTTCAAGTATTTACACTGTCATATTCATGTTTCTGTCGTGTATAACAGCTAATGTTGGTGAAAGCAAGATAAAAATGCTGTTCTAAGCATGCAAAAGCATAGAAAACACCGTTCTGTAGTATTTAAACTGTCATATTCATGTATATGTCGTGTGTAATGGCTTATGTTTGCAAAATCAAGATAAAATAGCTGTTTTCAGCTTGCAAAAACATACAAAATGCTGTTTTCAAGTATTTAAACTGTCATATTCATGTTTCTGTCGTGTATAATAGCTAATGTTGGTGAAAGCAAGATAAAAATGCTGTATTAAGCATGCAAAAGCATACAAAACACCGTTTTCAAGTATTTAAACTGTCATATTCATGTTTCTGTCGTGTATAATAGCTAATGTTGGTGAAAGCAAGATAAAAATTCTGTTTTAAGCATGCAAAAGCATACAAAAAACCGTTTTCAAGTATTTAAACTGTCATATTCATGTATATGTCGTGTGTAATGGCTTATGTTTGCAAAATCAAGATAAAATAGCCGTTTTCAGCTTGCAAAAACATACAAAATGCTGTTTTCAAGTATTTACACTATCATATTCATGTTTCTGTCGTGTATATTAGCTAATGTTGGTGAAAGCAAGATAAAAATGCTGTTGTAAGTATGCAAAAGCATACAAAACACCGTTCTGTAGTATTTAAACTGTCATATTCAAGTATATGCCGTGTGTAATGGCTTATGTTTGCAAAATCAAGATACAATAGTGGTTTTCAGCTTGCAAAAACATAAAAAATGCTGTTTTCAAGTATTTAATCTGTCATATTCATGTTTCTGTCGTGTGTAATAGCTAATGTTGGTGAAAGCAAGATAAAAATGCTGTTATATGCATGTAAAAGCAAACAAAACAACGTTTTCAAGTATTTAAACTGTCATATTCATGTTTCTGTCATGTATAATAGCTAATGTTGGTAAACGCAAGATAAAAATGCTGTTTTAAGCATGCAAAAGCATACAAAACACCGTTTTCAAGTATTTAAACTGTCATATTCATGTATATGTCGTGTGTAATGGCTTATGTTTGCAAAATCAAGATAAAATAGCTGTTTTCAGCTTGCAAAAACATACAAAATGCTGTTTTCAAGTATATAAACTGTCATATTCATGTTACTGTCGTGTATAATAGCTAATGTTGGTGAAAGCAAGATAAAAATTCTGTTATAAGCATGCAAAAGCATACAAAACAACGTTTTCAAGTATTTAAACTGTCATATTTATGTTTCTGTCGTGTATAATAGCTAATGTTGGTAAAAGCAAGATAAAAATGCTGTTTTAAGCATGCAAAAGCAAACAAAACACCGTTTTCAAGTATTTAAACTCTCATATTCATGTTTATGTTGTGTGTAATGGCTTATGTTTGCAAAATCAAGATAAAATAGCTGTTTAAAGCTTGCAAAAACATACAAAATGCTGTTTTCAAGTATTTAAACTGTCATATTCATGTTTCTGTCTTGTATAATAGCTAATGTTAGTGAACGCAATATAAAAATGCTGTTCTAAGCATGCAAAAGCATACAAAACACCGTTTTCAAGTATTTAAACTGTCATATTTATGTTTCTGTCGTGTATAATAGCTAATGTTGGTAAAAGCATGATAAAAATGCTGTTATAAGCATGCAAAAGCATACAAAATGCTGTTTTTAAGTATTTGAACTGTCATATTCATGTATATGTCGTGTGTAATGCCTTATGTTTGCAAAATCAAGATAAAATAGCTGTTTTTAGCTTGCAAAAAGATACAAAATTCTGTTTCCAAGTATATAAACTGTCATATTCATGTTTCTGTCGTGTATAATAGGTAATGTTGGTGAAAGCAAGATAAAAATGCTGTTTTAAGCATGCAAAAGCATACAAAACAACGTTTTCAAGTATTTAAACTGTCATATTCATGTTTCTGTCGTGTATAATAGCTAATGTTGGTGAAAGCAAGATAAACATTCTGTTTTAAGCATGCAAATGCATACAAAACACCGTTTTCAAGTATTTAAACTGTCATATTCATGTTTCTGTCGTGTATAATAGGTAATGTTGGTGAAAGCAAGATAAAAATGCTGTTTTAAGCATGCAAAAGCATACAAAACACCGTTTTCAAGTATTTAAACTGTCATATTTATGCATATGTCGTGTGTAATGGCTTATGTTTGCAAAATCAAGATAAAATAGCTGTTTTCAGCTTGCAAAAACATACAAAATGCTGTTTTCAAGTATTTAAACTGTCATATTCATGTTTCTGCCGTGTGTAATAGCTAATGTTGGTGAAAGCAAGATAAAAATGCTGTTTTAAGCATGCAAAAGCATACAAAACACCGTTTTCAAGTATTTAAACTGTCATATTCATGTTTCTGTCGTGTATATTAGCTAATGTTGGTGAAAGCAAGATAAAAATGCTCTTATAAGCTTGCAAAAGCATACAAAACACCGTTTTTAAGTATATAAACTGTCATATTCATGTATATGACGTGTGTAATGGCTTATGTTTGCAAAATCAAGATAAAATAGCTGTTTTCAGCTTGCAAAAACATACAAAATGCTGTTTTCAAGTATTTAAACTGTCATTTTCAAGTTTCTGTCGTGTATAATAGCTAATGTTGGTGGAAGCAAGATAAAAATGCTGTTTTAAGCATGCAAAAGCATACAAAACACCGTTATCAAGTATTTAAACTGTCATATTCATGTATATGTCGTGTGTAATGGCTTATGTTTGCAAAATCAAGTTAAAATAGCTGTTTTCAGCTTGCAAAAACATACAAAATGCTGTTTTAAAGTATATAAACTGTCATATTTATGTTTCTGTCGTGTAGAATAGCTAATGTTGGTTAAAGCAAGATAAAAATGCTGTTATAAGCATGCAAAAGCAAACAAAACAACGTTTTTAAGTATTTAAACTGTCATATTCATGTTTCTGTCGTGTATAATAGCTAATGTTGGTAAATGCAAGATAAAAATGCTGTTTTAAGCATGCAAAAGCATACAAAACACCGTTTTCAAGTATTTAAACTGTCATATTTATGTATATGTCGTGTGTAATGGCTTATGTTTGCAAAATCAAGATAAAATAGCCGTTTTCAGCTTGCAAAAACATACAAAATGCTGTTTTCAAGTATTTACAATGTCATATTCATGTTTCTGTCGTGTATAACAGCTAATGTTGGTGAAAGCAAGATAAAAATGCTGTTTTAAGCATGCAAAAGCATACAAAAAACCGTTTTCAAGTATTTAAACTGTCATATTCATGTATATGTCGTGTGTAATGGCTTATGTTTGCAAAATCAAGATAAAATAGCCGTTTTCAGCTTGCAAAAACATACAAAATGCTGTTTTCAAGTATTTACACTATCATATTCATGTTTCTGTCGTGAATATTAGCTAATGTTGGTGAAAGCAAGATAAAAATGCTGTTGTAAGTATGCAAAAGCATACAAAACACCGTTCTGTAGTATTTAAACTGTCATATTCATGTATATGCCGTGTGTAATGGCTTATGTTTGCAAAATCAAGATACAATAGTGGTTTTCAGCTTGCAAAAACATAAAAAATGCTGTTTTCAAGTATTTAATCTGTCATATTCATGTTTCTGTCATGTATAATAGCTATTGTTGGTGAAAGCAAGATAAAAATGCTGTTTTAAGCATGCAAAAGCATACAAAACACCGTTTTCAAGTATTTAAACTGTCATATTCATGTATATGTCGTGTGTAATGGCTTATGTTTGCAAAATCAAGATAAAATAGCTGTTTTCAGCTTGCAAAAACATACAAAATGCTGTTTTCAAGTATATAAACTGTCATATTTATGTTTCTGTCGTGTAGAATAGCTAATGTTGGTGAAAGCAAGATAAAAATGCTGTTATAAGCATGCAAAAGCAAACAAAACAACGTTTTCAAGTATTTAAACTGTCATATTCATGTTTCTGTCGTGTATAATAGCTAATGTTGGTAAATGCAAGATAAAAATGCTGTTTTAAGCATGCAAAAGCATACAAAACACCGTTTTCAAGTAATTAAACTGTCATATTCATGTATATGTCGTGTGTAATGGCTTATGTTTGCAAAATCAAGATAAAATAGCCGTTTTTAGCTTGCAAAAACATACAAAATGCTGTTTTCAAGTATTTACACTGTCATATTCATGTTTCTGTCGTGTATAACAGCTAATGTTGGTGAAAGCAAGATAAAAATGCTGTTCTAAGCATGCAACAGCATAGAAAACACCGTTCTGTAGTATTTAAACTGTCATATTTATGTATATGTCGTGTGTAATGGCTTATGTTTGCAAAATCAAGATAAAATAGCTGTTTTCAGCTTGCAAAAACATACAAAATGCTGTTTTCAAGTATTTAAACTGTCATATTCATGTTTCTGTCGTGTATAATAGCTAATGTTGGTGAAAGCAAGATAAAAATGCTGTATTAAGCATGCAAAAGCATACAAAACACCGTTTTCAAGTATTTAAACTGTCATATTCATGTTTCTGTCGTGTATAATAGCTAATGTTGGTGAAAGCAAGATAAAAATTCTGTTTTAAGCATGCAAAAGCATACAAAAAACCGTTTTCAAGTATTTAAACTGTCATATTCATGTATATGTCGTGTGTAATGGCTTATGTTTGCAAAATCAAGATAAAATAGCTGTTTTCAGCTTGCAAAAACATACAAAATGCTGTTTTCAAGTATATAAACTGTCATATTCATGTTTCTGTCGTGTATAATAGCTAATGTTGGTGAAAGCAAGATAAAAATGCTGTTTTAAGCATACAAAACACCGTTTTCAAGTATTTAAACTGTCATATTCATGTATATGTCGTGTGTAATGGCTTATGTTTGCAAAATCAAGATAAAATAGCTGTTTTCAGCTTGCAAAAACATACAAAATGCTGTTTTCAAGTATATAAACTGTCATATTCATGTTTCTGTCGTGTATAATAGCTAATGTTGGTGAAAGCAAGATAAAAATTCTGTTATAAGCATGCAAAAGCATACAAAACAACCTTTTCAAGTATTTAAACTGTCATATTTATGTTTCTGTCGTGTATAATAGCTAATGTTGGTAAAAGCAAGATAAAAATGCTGTTTTAAGCATGCAAAAGCAAACAAAACACCGTTTTCAAGTATTTAAACTCTCATATTCATGTATATGTTGTGTGTAATGGCTTATGTTTGCAAAATCAAGATAAAATAGCTGTTTTCAGCTTGCAAAAACATACAAAATGCTGTTTTCAAGTATTTAAACTGTCATATTCATGTTTCTGTCTTGTATAATAGCTAATGTTAGTGAACGCAATATAAAAATGCTGTTCTAAGCATGCAAAAGCATACAAAACACCGTTCTGTAGTATTTAAATTGTCATATTCATGTTTCTGTCGTGTATAATAGCTAATGTTGGTAAAAGCATGATAAAAATGCTGTTATAAGCATGCAAAAGCATACAAAATGCTGTTTTTAAGTATTTGAACTGTCATATTCATGTATATGTCGTGTGTAATGCCTTATGTTTGCAAAATCAAGATAAAATAGCTGTTTTTAGCCTGCAAAAACATACAAAATGCTGTTTCCAAGTATATAAACTGTCATATTCATGTTTCTGTCGTGTATAATAGCAAATTTTGGTGAAAGAAAGATAAAAATGCTGTTTTAAGCATGCAAAATCATACAAAACACCGTTTTCAAGTATTTAAACTGTCAAATTCATGTATATGGCGTGTGTAATGGCTTATGTTTGCAAAATCAAGATAAAATAGCTGTTTTTAGCTTGCAAAAACATACAAAACACCGTTTTCAAGTACTTAAAGTGTCATATTCATGTTTCTGTCGTGTATAATAGCTAATGTTGGTGAAAGCAATATAAAAATGCTGTTTTAAGCATGCAAAAGCATACAAAACACCGTTTTCAAGTATTTAAATTGTCATATTCATGTTTCTGTCGTGTATAATAGCTAATGTTGGTGAAAGCAAGATAAAAATGCTGTTTTAAGCATGCAAAAGCATACAAAACACCGTTTTCAAGTATTTAAACTGTCATATTCATGTTTCTGTCGTGCATATTAGCTAATCTTGGTGAAAGCAAGATAAAAATGCTGTTTTAAGCATGCAAAAGCATACAAAACACCGTTTTCAAGTATTTAAACTGTCATATTCATGTTTCTGTTGTGTATAATAGCTAATGTTGCTGAAAGCAAGATAAAATTGCTGTTTTAAGCATGCAAAAGCATACAAAACACCGTTTTCAAGTATTTAAACTGTCATATTCATGTTTCTGTCGTGTATAATAGCTAATGTTGGTGAAAGCAAGATAAAAATGCTGTTTTAAGCATACAAAACACCGTTTTCAAGTATTTAAACTGTCATATTCATGTATATGTCGTGTGTAATGGCTTATGTTTGCAAAATCAAGATAAAATAGCTGTTTTCAGCTTGCAAAAACATACAAAATGCTGTTTTCAAATATTTAAACTGTCATATGCATGTTTCTGTCGTGTATAATAGCTAATGTTGGTAAAAGCAATAAAAAAAATGCTGTTTTAAGCATGCAAAAGCATACAAAACACCGTTTTCAAGTATTAAAACTGTCATATTCATGTATACGTCGTGTGTAATAGCTTATGTTTGCAAAATCGAGATAAAATAGCTGTTTTCAGCTTGCAAAAACATACAAAATGTTGTTTTCAAGTATTTCAACTGTCATATTCATGTTTCTGTCGTGTATAATAGCTAATGTTGGTGAAAGCAAGATAAAAATGGTGTTTTAAGCATGCAAAAACATACAAAACACCGTTTTCAAGTATTTAAACTGTCATATTCATGTTTCTGTCGTGTATAATAGCTAATGTTGGTGAAAGCAAGATAAAAATGCTGTTTTAAGCATGCAAAAGCATACAAAACACCGTTTTCAAGTATTTAAACTGTCATATTTATGTATATGTCGTGTGTAATGGTTTATGTTTACAAAATCAAGATAAAATAGCTGTTTTCAGCTTGCAAAAACATACAAAATGCTGTTTTCAAGTATTTACACTGTCATATTTATGTTTCTGTCGTGTATAATAGCTAATGTTGGTGAAAGCAAGATAAAAATGCTGTTTTAAGCATGCGAAAGCATACATAACACCGTTTTCAAGTATTTAAACTGTCATATTCATGTATATGTCGTGCGTAATGGTTTATGTTTACAAAATCAAGATAAAATAGCTGTTTTCAGCTTGCAAAAAACATACAAAATGCTGTTTTCAAGTATTTAAACTGTCATATTCATGTTTCTGTCGTGTATAATAGCTAATGTTGGTGAAAGCAATATAATAATGCTGGTTTAAGCATGCAAAAGCATACAAAACACCGTTTTCAAGTATTTTAAGTGTCATGTTCATGTTTCTGTCGTGTATAATAGCTAATGTTGGTGAAAGCAATATAAAAATGCTGTTTTAAGCATGCAAAAGCATACAAAACACCGTTTTCAAGTAATTATATTTTCATATTCATGTTTCTGTCGTGTATAATAGCTAATGTTGATGAAAGCAAGATAAAAATGCTGTTTTAAGCAAGCAAAAGTATACAAAACACCGTTTTCGAATATTTAAACTGTCATATTCATGTTTCTGTCGTGCATATTAGCTAATGTTGGTGAAAGCAAGATAAAAATGCTATTTTAAGCATGCAAAAGCATACAAAACACCGTTATCAAGTATTTAAACTGGCATATTCATGTATATGTCGTGTGTAATGGCTTATGTTTGCAAAATCAAGATAAAATAGCTGTTTTCAGCTTGCAAAAACATACAAAATGTTGTTTTCAAGTATTTAAACTGTCATTTTCAAGTTTCTGTCGTGTATAATAGCAAGTATTTTAAGTGTCATGTTCATGTTTCTGTCGTGTATAATAGCTAATGTTGGTGAAAGCAATATAAAAATGCTGTTTTAAGCATGCAAAAGCATACAAAACACCGTTTTCAAGTATTTAAATTTTCATATTCATGTTTCTGTCGTGTATAATAGCTAATGTTGATGAAAGCAAGATAAAAATGCTGTTTTAAGCATGCAAAAGCATACAAAACACCGTTTTCAAGTATTTAAACTGTCATATTCATGTTTCTGTCGTGCATATTAGCTAATGTTGGTGAAAGCAAGATAAAAATGCTATTTTAAGCATGCAAAAGCATACAAAACACCGTTTTCAAGTATTTAAACTGGCATATTCATGTATATGTCGTGTGTAATGGCTTATGTTTGCAAAATCAAGATAAAATAGCTGTTTTCAGCTTGCAAAAACATACAAAATATTTGTTTTCAAGTATTTAAACTGTCATTTTTAAGTTTCTGTCGTGTATAATAGCTAATGTTGGTGAAAGCAATATAAAAATGCTGTTTTAAGCATGCAAAAGCATACAAAACACCGTTTTCAAGTATTAAAACTGTCATATTCATGTATACGTCGTGTGTAATAGCTTATGTTTGCAAAATCAAGATAAAATAGCTGTTTTCAGCTTGCAAAAACATACAAAATGCTGTTTTCAAATATTTAAACTGACATATTCATGTTTCTGTCGTGTATAATAGCTAATGTTGGTGCAAGCAATATAAAAATGCTGTTTTAAGCATGCAAAAGCATACAAAACACCGTTTTCAAGTATTAAAACTGTCATATTCATGTATACGTCGTGTGTAATAGCTTATGTTTGCAAAATCAAGATAAAATAGCTGTTTTTAGCTTGCAAAAACATACAAAACACCTTTTTCAAGTATGTAAACTGTCATATTCATGTTTCTGTCGTGTATAATAGCTAATGTTGGTGAAAGCAAGATAAAAATGCTGTTTTAAGCATGCAAAAACATACAAAACACCTTTTTCAAGTATGTAAACTGTCATATTCATGTTTCTGTCGTGTATAATAGCTAATGTTGGTAAAAGCAAGATAAAAATGCTGTTTTAAGCATGCAAAAGCATACAAAACACCGTTTTCAAGTATTTGAACTGTCATATTCATGTTTCTGTCGTGCATATTAGCTAATGTTGGTGGAAGCAAGATAAAAATTCTATTTTAAGCATGCAAAAGCATACAAAACACCGTTTTCAAGTATTTAAACTGGCATATTCATGTATATGTCGTGTGTAATGGCTTATGTTTGCAAAATCAAGATAAAATAGCTGTTTTCAGCTTGCAAAAACATACAAAATGTTGTTTTCAAGTATTTAAACTGTCATTTTCAAGTTTCTGTCGTGTATAATAGCTAATGTTGGTGAAAGCAATATAAAAATGCTGTTTTAAGCATGCAAAAGCATACAAAACACCGTTTTCAAGTATTAAAACTGTCATATTCATGTATACGTCGTGTGTAATAGCTTATGTTTGCAAAATCAAGATAAAATAGCTGTTTTCAGCTTGCAAAAACATACAAAATGCTGTTTTCAAATATTTAAACTGTCATATTCATGTTTCTGTCGTGTATAATAGCTAATGTTGGTGCAAGCAATATAAAAATGCTGTTTTAAGCATGCAAAAGCATACAAAACACCGTTTTCAAGTATTAAAACTGTCATATTCATGTATACGTCGTGTGTAATAGCTTATGTTTGCAAAATCAAGATATAATAGCTGTTTTTAGCTTGCAAAAACATACAAAACACCTTTTTCAAGTATGTAAACTGTCATATTCATGTTTCTGTCGTGTATAATAGCTAATGTTGGTGAAAGCAAGATAAAAATGCTGTGTTAAGCATGCAAAAACATACAAAACACCTTTTTCAAGTATGTAAACTGTCATATTCATGTTTCTGTCGTGTATAATAGCTAATGTTGGTGAAAGCAAGATAAAAATGCTGTTTTAAGCATGCAAAAGCATACAAAACACCGTTTTCAAGTATTTAAACTGTCATATTCATGTATATGTCGTGTGTAATGGTTTATGTTTACAAAATCAAGATAAAATAGCTGTTTTCAGCTTGCAAAAACATACTAAATGCTGTTTTCAAGTATTTAAACTGTCATATTCATGTTTCTGTCTTGTATAATAGCTAATGTTGGTGAAAGCAATATAAAAATTCTGGTTTAAGCATGCAAAAGCATACAAAACACCGTTTTCAAGTATTTTAAGTGTCATGTTCATGTTTATGTCGTGTATAATAGCTAATGTTGGTGAAAGCAATATAAAAATGCTGTTTTAAGCATGCAAAAGCATACAAAACACCGTTTTCAAGTATTTAAATTTTCATATTCATGTTTCTGTCGTGTATAATAGCTAATGTTGATGAATGCAAGATAAAAATGCTGTTTTAAGCATGCAAAAGCATACAAAACACCGTTTTCAAGTATTTAAACTGTCATATTCATATTTCTGTCGTGCATATTAGCTAATGTTGGTGAAAGCAAGATAAAAATGCTGTTTTAAGCATGCAAAAGCATACAAAACACCGTTTTCAAGTATTTAAATTTTCATATTCATGTTTCTGTCGTGTATAATAGCTAATGTTGATGAATGCAAGATAAAAATGCTGTTTTAAGCATGCAAAAGCATACAAAACACCGTTTTTAAGTATTTAAACTGGCATATTCATGTATATGTCGTGTGTAATGGCTTATGTTTGCAAAATCAAGATAAAATAGCTGTTTTCAGCTTGAAAAAACATACAAAATGTTGTTTTCAAGTATTTAAACTGTCATTTTCAAGTTTCTGTCGTGTATAATAGCTAATGTTGGTGAAAGCAATATAAAAATGCTGTTTTAAGCATGCAAAAGCATACAAAACACCGTTTTCAAGTATTAAAACTGTCATATTCATGTATACGTCGTGTGTAATAGCTTATGTTTGCAAAATCAAGATAAAATAGCTGTTTTCAGCTTGCAAAAACATACAAAATGTTGTTTTCAAGTATTTCAACTGTCATATTCATGTTTCTGTCGTGTATAATAGCTAATGTTGGTGATAGCAAGATAAAAATGCTGTTTTAAGCATACAAAAGCATACAAAACACCGTTTTCAAGTATTTAAACTGTCATATTCATGTATATGTCGTGTGTAATGGCTTATGTTTGCAAAATCAAGATAAAATAGCTGTTTTCAGCTTGCAAAAACATACAAAATGCTGTTTTCAAATATTTAAACTGTCATATTCATGTTTCTGTCGTGTATAATAGCTAATGTTGGTGAAAGCAATATAAAAATGCTGTTTTAAGCATGCAAAAGCATACAAAACACCGTTTTCAAGTATTAAAACTGTCATATTCATGTATACGTCGTGTGTAATAGCTTATGTTTGCAAAATCAAGATAAAATAGCTGTTTTCAGCTTGCAAAAACATACAAAATGTTGTTTTCAAGTATTTTAACTGTCATATTCATGTTTCTGTCGTGTATAATAGCTAATGTTGGTGAAAGCAAGATAAAAATGGTGTTTTAAGCATGCAAAAACATACAAAACACCTTTTTCAAGTATGTAAACTGTCATATTCATGTTTCTGTCGTGTATAATAGCTAATGTTGGTGAAAGCAAGATAAAAATGCTGTTTTAAGCATGCAAAAGCATACAAAACACTGTTTTCAAGTATTTAAACTGTCATATTCATGTATATGTCGTGTGTAATTGTTTATGTTTACAAAATCAAGATAAAATAGCTGTTTTCAGCTTGCAAAAACATACTAAATGCTGTTTTCAAGTATTTAAACTGTCATATTCATGTTTCTGTCGTGTATAATAGCTAATGTTGGTGAAAGCAATATAAAAATGCTGGTTTAAGCATGCAAAAGCATACAAAACACCGTTTTCAAGTATTTTAAGTGTCATGTTCATGTTTATGTCGTGTATAATAGCTAATGTTGGTGAAAGCAATATAAAAATGCTGTTTTAAGCATGCAAAAGCATACAAAACACCGTTTTCAAGTATTAAAACTGTCATATTCATGTATACGTCGTGTGTAATAGCTTATGTTTGCAAAATCAAGATAAAATAGCTGTTTTTAGCTTGCAAAAACATACAAAACACCTTTTTCAAGTATGTAAACTGTCATATTCATGTTTCTGTCGTGTATAATAGCTAATGTTGGTGAAAGCAAGATAAAAATGCTGTTTTAAGCATGCAAAAACATACAAAACACCTTTTTCAAGTATGTAAACTGTCATATTCATGTTTCTGTCGTGTATAATAGCTAATGTTGGTAAAAGCAAGATAAAAATGCTGTTTTAAGCATGCAAAAGCATACAAAACACCGTTTTCAAGTATTTAAACTGTCATATTCATGTTTCTGTCGTGCATATTAGCTAATGTTGGTGGAAGCAAGATAAAAATGCTATTTTAAGCATGCAAAAGCATACAAAACACCGTTTTCAAGTATTTAAACTGGCATATTCATGTATATGTCGTGTGTAATGGCTTATGTTTGCAAAATCAAGATAAAATAGCTGTTTTCAGCTTGCAAAAACATACAAAATGTTGTTTTCAAGTATTTAAACTGTCATTTTCAAGTTTCTGTCGTGTATAATAGCTAATGTTGGTGAAAGCAATATAAAAATGCTGTTTTAAGCATGCAAAAGCATACAAAACACCGTTTTCAAGTATTAAAACTGTCATATTCATGTATACGTCGTGTGTAATAGCTTATGTTTGCAAAATCAAGATAAAATAGCTGTTTTCAGCTTGCAAAAACATACAAAATGCTGTTTTCAAATATTTAAACTGTCATATTCATGTTTCTGTCGTGTATAATAGCTAATGTTGGTGCAAGCAATATAAAAATGCTGTTTTAAGCATGCAAAAGCATACAAAACACCGTTTTCAAGTATTAAAACTGTCATATTCATGTATACGTCGTGTGTAATAGCTTATGTTTGCAAAATCAAGATATAATAGCTGTTTTTAGCTTGCAAAAACATACAAAACACCTTTTTCAAGTATGTAAACTGTCATATTCATGTTTCTGTCGTGTATAATAGCTAATGTTGGTGAAAGCAAGATAAAAATGCTGTGTTAAGCATGCAAAAACATACAAAACACCTTTTTCAAGTATGTAAACTGTCATATTCATGTTTCTGTCGTGTATAATAGCTAATGTTGGTGAAAGCAAGATAAAAATGCTGTTTTAAGCATGCAAAAGCATACAAAACACCGTTTTCAAGTATTTAAACTGTCATATTCATGTATATGTCGTGTGTAATGGTTTATGTTTACAAAATCAAGATAAAATAGCTGTTTTCAGCTTGCAAAAACATACTAAATGCTGTTTTCAAGTATTTAAACTGTCATATTCATGTTTCTGTCTTGTATAATAGCTAATGTTGGTGAAAGCAATATAAAAATTCTGGTTTAAGCATGCAAAAGCATACAAAACACCGTTTTCAAGTATTTTAAGTGTCATGTTCATGTTTATGTCGTGTATAATAGCTAATGTTGGTGAAAGCAATATAAAAATGCTGTTTTAAGCATGCAAAAGCATACAAAACACCGTTTTCAAGTATTTAAATTTTCATATTCATGTTTCTGTCGTGTATAATAGCTAATGTTGATGAATGCAAGATAAAAATGCTGTTTTAAGCATGCAAAAGCATACAAAACACCGTTTTCAAGTATTTAAACTGTCATATTCATATTTCTGTCGTGCATATTAGCTAATGTTGGTGAAAGCAAGATAAAAATGCTGTTTTAAGCATGCAAAAGCATACAAAACACCGTTTTCAAGTATTTAAATTTTCATATTCATGTTTCTGTCGTGTATAATAGCTAATGTTGATGAATGCAAGATAAAAATGCTGTTTTAAGCATGCAAAAGCATACAAAACACCGTTTTTAAGTATTTAAACTGGCATATTCATGTATATGTCGTGTGTAATGGCTTATGTTTGCAAAATCAAGATAAAATAGCTGTTTTCAGCTTGAAAAAACATACAAAATGTTGTTTTCAAGTATTTAAACTGTCATTTTCAAGTTTCTGTCGTGTATAATAGCTAATGTTGGTGAAAGCAATATAAAAATGCTGTTTTAAGCATGCAAAAGCATACAAAACACCGTTTTCAAGTATTAAAACTGTCATATTCATGTATACGTCGTGTGTAATAGCTTATGTTTGCAAAATCAAGATAAAATAGCTGTTTTCAGCTTGCAAAAACATACAAAATGTTGTTTTCAAGTATTTCAACTGTCATATTCATGTTTCTGTCGTGTATAATAGCTAATGTTGGTGATAGCAAGATAAAAATGCTGTTTTAAGCATACAAAAGCATACAAAACACCGTTTTCAAGTATTTAAACTGTCATATTCATGTATATGTCGTGTGTAATGTCTTATGTATGCAAAATCAAGATAAAATAGCTGTTTTCAGCTTGCAAAAACATACAAAATGCTGTTTTCAAATATTTAAACTGTCATATTCATGTTTCTGTCGTGTATAATAGCTAATGCTGGTAAAAGCAATATAAAAATGCTATTTTAAGCATGCAAAAGCATACAAAACACCGTTTTCAAGTATTAAAACTGTCATATTCATGTATACGTCGTGTGTAATAGCTTATGTTTGCAAAATCAAGATAAAATAGCTGTTTTCAGCTTGCAAAAACATACAAAATGTTGTTTTCAAGTATTTCAACTGTCATATTCATGTTTCTGTCGTGTATAATAGCTAATGTTGGTGAAAGCAAGATAAAAATGGTGTTTTAAGCATGCAAAAACATACAAAACACCTTTTTCAAGTATGTAAACTGTCATATTCATGTTTCTGTCGTGTATAATAGCTAATGTTGGTGAAAGCAAGATAAAAATGCTGTTTTAAGCATGCAAAGGCATACAAAACACCGTTTTCAAGTATTTAAACTGTCATATTCATGTATATGTCGTGTGTAATGGTTTATGTTTACAAAATCAAGATAAAATAGCTGTTTTCAGCTTGCAAAAACATACTAAATGCTGTTTTCAAGTATTTAAACTGTCATATTCATGATTCTGTCGTGTATAATAGCTAATGTTGGTGAAAGCAATATAAAAATGCTGGTTTAAGCATGCAAAAGCATACAAAACACCGTTTTCAAGTATTTTAAGTGTCATGTTCATGTTTATGTCGTGTATAATAGCTAATGTTGGTGAAAGCAATATAAAAATGCTGTTTTAAGCATGCAAAAGCATACAAAACACCGCTTTCAAGTATTTAAATTTTCATATTCATGTTTCTGTCGTGTATAATAGCTAATGTTGATGAATGCAAGATAAAAATGTTGTTTTAAGCATGCAAAAGCATACAAAACACCGTTTTCAAGTATTTAAACTGTCATATTCATGTTTCTGTCGTGCATATTAGCTAATGTTGGTGAAAGCAAGATAAAAATGCTATTTTAAGCATGCAAAAGCATACAAAACACCGTTTTCAAGTATTTAAACTGGCATATTCATGTATATGTCGTGTGTAATGGCTTATGTTTGCAAAATCAAGATAAAATAGCTGTTTTCAGCTTGCGAAAATATACAAAATGTTGTTTTCAAGTATTTAAACTGTCATTTTCAAGTTTCTGTCGTGTATAATAGCTAGTTACAGAGAGTAACCTGCCTACTTAGTAGAAATAAGATACTTAGATAAGAAATACTTATATATACTGCTGTAACATAATGTAAAGCATCTTTTGTCGTTCAACCATTGTACAAGTACAATAAAGACTTAAGGTCCGTTGTAAATTCAATTATTAAAAACTCAATCTTCTCAAAAAGAACTAAAATTGGCGCAGTCGTTGTAGGATACTCGAAGTTAGACGTATCACACGGATAACTTTTGTTTCAACAATTTATCGAGTATTTCGGTCCGGGAGTGAGCCGTTTAGCAAATCGAGCGGATATCGGTTTGTCGCGAGCCCTACAGTACCGAAGAAGAGAAGGGAGTTAGAAGAGAGAATTGCAACGCACTGGTGGAGGACAGCATCGCCAAAGCCAGCCTGGTGAAGGACAGCATCGCCGTAGCCAGACCCCCTAGAATACGAAGACCTGGGAGAGGAACAAAATCGTCCGAACCTATAGGCACTAGGTTAAGAAGAAATGAAACAAATAATACTGTGAGTACGCTCAATCCATAATATAAATCAAATCCTATTATATTCCAAGAATCCTATTTTAAAAGATAACTTGAAGTTCAACTAGAGTAGAAAAATATTAATAAGTTAGAATTTTATTGATTAATGAGTGAAAACGAATTACAGAACTTATCTGATCTATTGAATCGATTTAACCTCGCAGATACAGATATAGATATGCCACAAACACCACCACAACTTGAACAAAATCCCGTAAATTACCAATTATTAAGATTATATGTAGACTCTATTCCAAATTATGAAGGTAACTTTCATACGCTGGGAATATTTCTCGATTCATGTCAAAATTTAATAAACACTTTTGGCACTCAAACAAATTTTGCTTTAAATAATTTTTTAGTAAGAGCTGTGCTAGGCAAACTAACAGGCAGAGCATTAATTTTAATTGGTTCACGAACAGAACTTTCCACTTGGGACGAGATAAAAGAAGCTCTATCCCTCAGTTTCGGTGATCAACGTAATATAGATTGTTTGATCCAAGATTTGATTTCGCTTCGTCCTAATAAAAATGAGCCACCTTATAACTTTGGCATGAGATGTCAAGACGCACGAAGCCTAATAACATCTAAATTAAATACTTTACAATTAACAATTGCAGAGAAAACCATTAGACAGGCTAATTACAACGATTTAGCTTTGAAAACATTTATACGCGGTCTACTATTGAACATTCAAACGAATGTCAGACTTAGAAATCCTGATAGTCTTGAAAAAGCAATGAGTTTACTCATTGAAGAAGAAAATTTTCTTTATTCCACACAAAGACAAAGCACACTAAATTTACAATCCAACTTCAAACCATCACACAGAGTACTACCATCTAGACCACAAATACCACCTAACTATGGACAAAACTTCCAATATTTTAGACAAAATCCAACTCCTTTAAATTATCAAAACACACAACAACCACTCAGAACAAATCCATTCCAAAAACCCATCAACCAACCTAATTACAGACCAACATATTATGCGCAAAGACAACCTCAAATCCAAATGAGACCCCCTACATTCCACCACATACAAAAACCAATGAATTACCAACAAAACTTCTCACGTCCGAATTTCCAACAAAATTCTCCACGCCCTAACTTCCAACAAAATTTCACATATCAAAATCAATCCCAACAATTTAAACCTGAACCAATGGACACATCATCTGGTCACTCCAGAAACACCTTCCGAAAACCAATAACCTCAAACGTACTATTTAACCAAGACATTCATCCTGAACAATCCCAAATTTCCCATGAAGAAACACAAGAACCCGAATTTGAAACCTTTGAGAACCAACCTGTATATGATGATTACGACACGTACTATGAAGATTATTCTCACGCCGTGTCATATGACGAATCTCACTATGTCACTGATAACACCGCATACGAGCAGAGTACATCTGTTAATGCCGATTCAGCTGTAAATTTTCTTACAGCCAACAACCCGAACAACCCGACGTAATTCAACTCAACGTCCTAAAAGCAAATTTACCCCATATCTATATACCCGAAATTGACGCAAATTTTCTTATTGACACCGGAAGTAGTAAAAGTTTGATGGATCCTGAATTAGCATGTAAATTTTATCAAAATTATATTTATAATCAAAATTTTAATATCCAAACAGCTCACGACATTTCATATCATAATGAAGTAGCTGAAATTCCACTTTTTAAAATTTTTAATATCCCTGAAAGTCATAAATTCTATTTATTTAAATTTAGTAATAAATATGATGGCCTTATCGGTGTTGATCTTTTAAAACAATTAAACGCAAACGTGAACGTTACAATTAGACAACTTACAACACCACATGCTAACATTCCAATTATTTTTGATCCTGATAAAGAAATACAATTGAGTAATAATAAAAATCCCATTCCATTACATTCAATCACTGTACCACCTCGAACTTCAATTGTTGTCAAACTCCCTGTTAAAATGACTGACGGTATAGGTATACTAAATCACATGAACTTTGAAAATGGCGTTGAAATGCCGAAAGCACTCGTAAACATCTCAAATAATTTTGCAATAACCACTTTGATTAATATAAATGAAAACCCTGTTAAAATTGAAATATTAGAACCTCTTGAAATTGAACCATTGAATCCTATTGAAATTAATTTTGTTGAAAAAATGGAAGTAGATGAAGAATTGGATAAAGAATTTGATGATACTTTAAAACAAAATTTAAAGAATATAAGAATAAATCATTGTAATAAAGAAGAGAAGGATGTAATCAGAAAATTATGTTTCGATTACAGAGATATATTTTATTGTGATAAAATTCCATTAAGTTTTTCAAACGATATTACTCATAAAATCAAATTAAAAAATGATACGCCTATCCACGTAAAATCTTATCGATTTCCTGAAATCCATAAACAAGAAGTAAAATCACAAATTTCTAAAATGTTAAAACAAGGCATTATTCAAGATAGTATTTCCCCTTGGTCCAGCCCAATTTGGATCGTACCGAAGAAGCTTGACGCTTCGGGTAAGAAAAAATGGCGCGTAGTGATAGACTATAGAAAATTAAATGACCAGACAATAGACAACAAATACCCCCTGCCTAACATCTCAGACATACTAGACAAACTTGGAAAAGCAAACTATTTTACAACATTAGATCTAGCTAGTGGATTCCACCAAATAGAGGTAGACCCTAGCGACGTCCAAAAGACAGCCTTTTCAGTAGAAGGAGGGCATTACGAGTTCAAACGTATGCCGTTTGGTTTAAAGAACGCCCCGTCAACGTTCCAGCGAGTCATGGATAACGTCCTTCGCGGCCTTCAGCATGAAACTTGTTTAGTATATTTAGACGACATTATTATATTCAGTTCTTTACTTGATGAACATATCGTACGATTAAAATCCGTCTTTGATAGACTACGTAATAGTAATTTCAAAATTCAACTTGACAAAAGCGAATTCCTCCAAAAAACCGTTCAATATTTAGGACATGTCATTACTTCTGATGGCGTGAAACCTAATCCAGAAAAAATTTCTGTCATAAAAAATTTCCCTATTCCTAAGACACCAAAGGAAATTAAAAGCTTTTTAGGTTTATTAGGATATTACAGACGCTTCATCAAAGATTTTGCAAAAATCACAAAGCCGATGACAAAATGTTTAAAAAAGGACTCAAAAATTATACATGATAAAGAATTTTTAGAAAGCTTTAATACGTGCAAAAATTTACTTATAAACTACCCAATTTTACAGTACCCCGATTTTGACAAACCTTTTATACTGACCACAGACGCCAGCAATTTTGCAATAGGTGCCGTACTTTCGCAAGGCGAAATTCCACGTGATAGACCTATAGCTTACGCATCTAGAACTTTGAATGATACAGAGACACGCTACTCCACTATCGAAAAAGAACTACTAGCGATAGTTTGGGCATGTAAGCACTTCCGTCCGTATCTTTATGGTAGAAAATTTACAATAGTGACTGACCATCGTCCACTAATTTGGCTTTTCAATTTAAAAGAACCCAACTCTAGACTTGTCCGATGGCGATTAAAATTAGAGGAGTACGATTATAATATTCAGTATAAGAAAGGAACACATAATACTAACGCAGATTGTCTTTCAAGAATAAATTTAAATGCTTTAGAAACGGAATCATTGAAAAACAACCCTGGTAAAATTGACGACGATATAGTTGAATATTTTAGAAACTTTGCAGAAAATTTTACACCTGACAAAAACGAAATACAACCTGTACCATCCACAAGTAAAGATTCAAATCCTAAAATTAAACCAAAAATTAAAATTTTGTCAAACATTCAAATCAAACCTCCTAATTCCAAGAATATTCCAATTCCCAAACAAAACGACATCATTGTTATAGACTCAGACACACACTCAGAAACATCAACACAACACTCCAACGCAAATGATAACACGAATGAAGGTATAACAATATTAGACGAAATTATTAACAATAAATTAAATCAGATTCATGTCTTTCCACACATACTCCATAAACTCGTTATCTCTCATAACAATTATGAAAACCAAAAAATAATTAAAGTAAAATTACCTGAAAATAATAATGAGCAAATGATATTTGAATTCCTGAGAGACTATACAGACTCGAAAAATATATATCACCTTTACTTTCATACAGATAAACTTTTCCGAGATTTTTCCAAAGTTTATTTGAATAAATTTTCTATGAAAGGTCCAAAATTAATAAAATGTAATAAATTAATTAATACTGTAACAAATAAAGAAGAACAAATTTTATTAATAAAAAACCATCACGAAGGTAATACTAACCATAGAGGCATTAATGAAACTTTAGAATATTTAAAACGTAATTATTATTGGAAGCACATGAAATTCACAATCACAAATTTTATAAACGCATGTGAAGTTTGTCAAAGAGCGAAATACGCAAGGAAAAAACCGTATGTTCCGCTAATGCTTACTGAAACAGCTACACGTCCATTTCAGATAGTACACGTAGATATTTTTATCTTTGATAATAAAAATTATTTAACTCTCGTGGATGCTTTTACTAAATTCGCACAGGCAATTCATATTGAAGGAAAAACAGCAATTAATACTAGTAACGCCTTAGTAAAATATTTTGCATCATTTGGCATACCAGAAAATTTAGTTTTGGATAACGGTAAAGAATTCAATAATATTTTAATTAAAGAACTTTTAAAACTGCATAAAATTAACGTTCATTTTACTACCCCTTTACACCATGAGTCAAACTCTATTGTAGAAAGATTTCACTCTACGATTATTGAGCATTTAAGAATACTTCAAGAAATGTACCCTGATGATCAAAGCGATCAAATGAATTACGCAATAATTGGTTATAATAATTCAATACACAGTGCTACAAATTATACTCCATTTGAGCTAGCATTCGGACACACCCATTCTAGAAACCCTAATGAAATATTTCTTCCAAATTTATTTTATAATGATTACATTGAAAATCATAAGGAAAAATTAAAACATGTATATCAAAAAGTCTCTGATAACTTACATAGCAAGAAAGAAAAAATTATCGCGAAACATAATACGCACGGAGATATTAATTATCACTTTAAAGTAGGTCAAACAGTTTATAAACAAAACCCACTTAATAGAAGTAAAAAATCATTGAAATTCTTAGGACCATATAAAATTACTAAACTTTTAGATAAAAATAGAGTTGAAATTTCAAATGAAAAGAAAAAGAAAAAATCCGAAATTATACACATAAAAGAACTGAGACAACCACCTGTTTCAGATCCCTCATCCTCATCGTTGCTGCCGCAACCCTAGAAATTCCAAAATATCACAACCTGAACACAAACCCTGGACTCTTACCATTGAAACTTGGACATGCACAAATTAAAACAGACTACTGGACTTTCGTTCAAATATATGACATCTCAGATATTATAAATGAATACAATGCATTACGAAATTCATTCTCCAAAATTAAACATGAAATTCACAATTCTACACATAATAAAGAAAATTATCAACTTACAAAAATTCTAGAAGATAAAGTTTCACTTCAAATACATCAACTAAACCCACTGTTAACTAATAGAAATAAAAGAGGCTTAATCGATGGTCTTGGCTCTGTAATTAAATCTATAACTGGTAATCTCGATCAAAATGACGCTGAAAGATATGACAAAGCGATATCAAAACTCTCAACAAACCAAAATAAATTTAAAATAATAATTAACGAACAAATTACAATTTTGGAAACTTTAATTAATAAATTTGATGAAAATTTAAAAATACTTTTCATAATTCTATAATCGAACCTAAAGATTTATTATCAGAAGTTGTTAACATAAGTAATATATTAAATAAAAATAAATTCCCATTTGTACCTTCTTTAGAAAATTTGTTATTATTTGAAAAAATTATAGAAATCAAAAGTTTTAGTAAAAATAATTAAATTACATTTTTAATCCAAATTCCTATAGTTGAAACTGAAAGTTATACTTATTATCATTTGTATCCTTTACCAACCCCTTATAAAAATACATTCAAAACAATCATACCTCAATCTAAATTCCTTGTTACCAATGAGCAAACTTACGCATTTTTCGACGCCAAATGCCAAGAAATTACCCCTGAAGAGTTCCTCTGTCATGAAGTACATACATCAAGAATAACTGTTAATCCTCCTTGTGAAATCCAGTTACTAAAATATGAAGTAAATTCTACAAATTGTGAGCAAGTAGTCACCAACATTCCAGAGACCAAAATTCAGAAAATAGAAGGAAACCAGTGGATCGTCATCGCTCCAAACAACATCATCGCCACCCAGAAATGTGGAAGAAACACCGACAACATCCCTTTAAATGGTAGCTATGTAATCGAACTCAACATCGAGTGTGAAGTGAAAGTGAAAAATACTGTGCTTAAAACATACCAAACATTTAAATCAAAATTCAATAACATAATTTTACCCAGTTTACCCCTTCCAGAAGACTTCAGTGATAAAAATATTTTAAACTTTAAAACATTTAAAATAGACTCTATAAATTCAGATGATACTAAACATATTATTTCATTGATAAATAAACAAAAAGAAAATTTAAATGAAATAAATAACACCTCTGTATATTATGATAAAACTGGTGTCTTCACCATTATTTTGTATTGCTTTATAAATTTATGTATCATATGCATTGTATGTTATTATGTTAAGCGAAGAAAATCAACCAAGAGTCCACATCAGAGACATACCAAGGCAAGCGCATCAGACGCATCAACCAATATCCAATTTCAACCGAACTCTGTGGCCAAAACCCCATAGTTCTCATCTTGTGCCGGAGGAGTTACAGAGAGTAACCTGCCTACTTAGTAGAAATAAGATACTTAGATAAGAAATACTTATATATACTGCTGTAACATAATGTAAAGCATCTTTTGTCGTTCAACCATTGTACAAGTACAATAAAGACTTAAGGTCCGTTGTAAATTCAATTTTTAAAAACTCAATCTTCTCAAAAAGAACTAAAATTAGCTAATGTTGGTGAAAGCAAGATAAAAATGCTGTTTTAAGCATGCAAAAGCATACAAAACACCGTTATCAAGTATTTAAACTGTCATATACATGTATATGTCGTGTGTAATAGCTTATGTTTGCAAAATCAAGATAATATAGCTGTTTTCAGCTTGCAAAAACATACAAAATGCTGTTTTCAAGTATTTAAACTGTCATATTCATGTTTCTGTCGTGTATAATAGCTAATGTTGGTGAAAGCAAGATAAAAATGGTGTTTTAAGCATGCAAAAGCATACAAAACACCGTTCTCAAGTATTTAAACTGTCATATTCATGTTTCTGTCGTGTAAAATAGATAATGTTGGTGAAAGCAAGATAAAAATGCTGTTTTAAGCATGCAAAAGCATACAAAACACCCTTTTTCAAGTATTTAAACTGTCATATTCATGTATATGTCGTGTGTAATGGCTTATGTTTGCAAAATCAAGATAAAATAGCTGTTTTCAACTTGCAAAAACATACAAAATGCTGTTTTTAAGTATTTAAACTGTCATATTCATGTTTCTGTCGTGTATAATAGCTAATGTTGGTGAAAGCAAGATAAAAATGCTGGTTTAAGCATGCAAAAGCATACAAAAAACAGTTTTCAAGTATTTAAAGTGTCATATTCATGTTCCTGTCGTGTATAATAGCTAATGTTGGTGAAAGCAATATAAAAATGCTGTTTTAAGCATGCAAAAGCATACAAAACACCGTTTTCAAGTATTTAAATTTTCATATTCATGTTTCTGTCGTGTATAATAGCTAATGTTGGTGAAAGCAAAATAAAAATGCTGTTTTAAGCATGCAAAAGCATACAAAACACCATTATCAAGTATTTAAACTGTCATATTCATGTTTCTGTCGTGTATAATAGCTAATGTTGGTGAAAGCAATATAAAAATGCTGTTTTAAGCATGCAAAAGCATACAAAACACCGTTTTTAAGTATTTAAATTTTCATATTCATGTTTCTGTCGTGTATAATAGCTAATGTTGATGAAAGCAAGATAAAAATGCTGTTTTAAGCATGCAAAAGCATACAAAACACCGTTTTCAAGTATTTAAACTGTCATATTCATGTTTCTGTCGTGCATATTAGCTAATGTTGGTGAAAGCAAGATAAAAATGCTATTTTAAGCATGCAAAAGCATACAAAACACCGTTTTCAAGTATTTAAACTGGCATATTCATGTATATGTCGTGTGTAATGGCTTATGTTTGCAAAATCAAGATAAAATAGCTGTTTTAAGCTTGCAAAAACATACAAAATGTTGTTTTCAAGTATTTAAACTGTCATTTTCAAGTTTCTGTCGTGTATAATAGCTAATGTTGGTGAAAACAAGATAAAAATGCTGTTTTAAGCATGCAAAAGCATACAAAACACCGTTATCAAGTATTTAAACTGTCATATACATGTATATGTCGTGTGTAATGGCTTATGTTTGCAAAATCAAGATAAAATAGCTGTTTTCAGCTTGCAAAAACATACAAAATGCTGTTTTCAAGTATTTAAACTGTCATATTCATGTTTCTGTCGTGTATAATAGCTAATGTTGGTGAAAGCAAGATAAAAATGGTGTTTTAAGCATGCAAAAGCATACAAAACACCGTTCTCAAGTATTTAAACTGTCATATTCATGTTTCTGTCGTGTAAAATAGATAATGTTGGTGAAAGCAAGATAAAAATGCTGTTTTAAGCATGCAAAAGCATACAAAACACCCTTTTTCAAGTATTTAAACTGTCATATTCATGTATATGTCGTGTGTAATGGCTTATGTTTGCAAAATCAAGATAAAATAGCTGTTTTCAACTTGCAAAAACATACAAAATGCTGTTTTTAAGTATTTAAACTGTCATATTCATGTTTCTGTCGTGTATAATAGCTAATGTTGGTGAAAGCAAGATAAAAATGCTGGTTTAAGCATGCAAAAGCATACAAAACACAGTTTTCAAGTATTTAAAGTGTCATATTCATGTTCCTGTCGTGTATATAAGCTAATGTTGGTGAAAGCAATATAAAAATGCTGGTTTAAGCATGCAAAAGCATACAAAACACCGTTTTCAAGTATTTAAATTTTCATATTCATGTTTCTGTCGTGTATAATAGCTAATGTTGATGAAAGCAAGATAAAAATGCTGTTTTAAGCATGCAAAAGCATACAAAACACCGTATTTAAGTATTTAAACTGTCATATTCATGTTTCTGTCCTGTACAATAGCTAATGTTGGTGAAAGCAAGATAAAAATGCTGTATTAAGCATGCAAAAGCATACAAAACACCGTTTTCAAGTATTTAAACTGTCATATTCATGTATATGTCGTGTGTTATGGTTTATGTTTGCAAAATCAAGATAAAATAGTTATTTTCAGCTTGCAAAAACATACAAAATGCTGTTTTCAAGTATTTAAACTGTCATATTCATGTTTCTGTCGTGTATAATAGCTAATGTTGGTGAAAGCAAGATAAAAATGCTGTTTTAAGCATGCAAAAGCATACAAAACACCGTTTTTAAGTATTTAAACTGTCATATTTATGCATATGTCGTGTGTAATGGCTTATGTTTGCAAAATCGAGATAAAATAGCTGTTTTCAGCTTGCAAAAACATACAAAATGCTGTTTTCAAGTATTTAAACTGTCTTATTCATTTGTCTGCTGTGTGTAATAGCTAATATTAGTGAAAGCAAGATAAAAATGCTGTTTTAAGCTTGCAAAAGCATACAAAACACCGTTTTCAAGTATATAAACTGTCATATTCATGTATATGTCGTGTGTAATTTCTTATGTTTGCAAAATCAATATAAAATAGCTGTTTTCAGCTTGCAAAAACATACAAAATGCTGTTTTCAAGTATTTAAACTGTCAAATTCATGTTTCTCTCGTGTATAATAGCTAATGTTGGTGAAAGAAAGATAAAAATGCTGTTTTAAGCATGCAAAAGCATACAAAACACCGTTTTCAAGTATTTAAACTGTCATATTCATGTATATGTCGTGTGTAATGGCTTATGTTTACAAAATCAAGATAAAATAGCTGTTTTCAGCTTGCAAAAACATACAAAATGCTGTTTTTAAGTATTTAAACTGTCATATTCATGTTTCTGTCGTGTATAATAGCTAATGTTGTGAAAGCAAGATAAAAATGCTGTTTTAAGCTTGCAAAAGCATACAAAACACCGTTTTCAAGTATTTAAACTGTCATATTCATGTATATGTCGTGTGTAATGGTTTATGTTTGCAAAATCAAGATAAAATAGCTGTTTCCAGCTTGCAAAAGCATACAAAATGCGGTTTTCAAGTATATAAACTGTCATATTCATGTTTCTGTCGTGTATAATAGCTAATGTTGGTGAAAGCAAGATAAAAATTCTGTTATAAGCATGCAAAAGCATACAAAACAACGTTTTCAAGGATTTAAACTGTCATATTCATGTTTCTGTCGTGTATAATAGCTAATGTTGGTAAAAGCAAGATAAAAATGCTGTTTTAAGCATGCAAAAGCAAACAAAACACCGTTTTCAAGTATTTAAACTCTCATATTCATTTATATGTCGTGTTTAATGGCTTATGTTTGCAAAATTAAGATAAAATAGCTGTTTTCAGCTTGCAAAAACATACAAAATGCTGTTTTCAAGTATTTAAACTGTCATATTCATGTTTCTGTCGTGTATAATAGCTAATGTTGGTGAAAGCAAGATAAACATGCTGTTTTAAGCATGCAAAAGCATACAAAACACCGTATTTAAGTATTTAAACTGTCATATTCATGTTTCTGTCGTGTACAATAGCTAATGTTGGTGAAAGCAAGATAAAAATGCTGTATTAAGCATGTAAAAGCATACAAAACACCGTTTTCAAGTATTTAAACTGTTATATTCATGTATATGTCGTGTGTAATGGTTTATGTTTGCAAAATCAAGATAAAAAAGTTATTTTCAGCTTGCAAAAACATACAAAATGCTGTTTTCAAGTATTTAAACTGTCATATTCATGTTTCTGTCGTGTATAATAGCTAATGTTGGTGAAAGCAAGATAAAAATGCTGTTTTAAGCATGCAAAAGCATACAAAACACCGTTTTCAAGTATTTAAACTGTCATATTTATGCATATGTCGTGTGTAATGGCTTATGTTTGCAAAATCAAGATAAAATAGCTGTTTTCAGCTTGCAAAAACATACAAAATGCTGTTTTCAAGTATTTAAACTGTCTTATTCATGTTTCTGCCGCGTGTAATAGCTAATATTGGTGAAAGCAAGATAAAAATGCTGTTTTAAGCATGCAAAAGCATACAAAACACCGTTTTTGAGTATTTAAACTGTCATATTCATGTTTCTGTCGTGTATAATAGCTAATGTTGGTGAAAGCAAGATAAAAATGCTGTTTTAAGCTTGCAAAAGCATACAAAACACCGTTTTCAAGTATATAAACTGTCATATTCATGTATATGTCGTGTGTAATGGCTTATGTTTGCAAAATCAAGATAAAATAGCTGTTTTCAGCTTGCAAAAACATACAAAATGCTGTTTCCAAGTATTTAAACTGTCATTTCCATGTTTCTCTCGTGTATAAAAGCTAATGTTGGTGAAAGAAAAATAAAAATGCTGTTTTAAGCATGCAAAAGCATACAAAACACCGTTTTCAAGTATTTAAACTGTCATATTCATGTATATGTCGTGTGTAATGGCTTATGTTTGCAAAATCAAGATAAAATAGCTGTTTTCAGCTTGCAAAAACATACAAAATGCTGTTTTTAAGTATTTAAACTGTCATATTCATGTTTCTGTCGTGTATAATAGCTAATGTTGTGAAAGCAAGATAAAAATGCTGTTTTAAGCTTGCAAAAGCATACAAAACACCGTTTTCAAGTATTTAAACTGTCATATTCATGTATATGTCGTGTGTAATGGCTTATGTTTGCAAAATCAAGATAAAATAGCTGTTTTCAGCTTGCAAAAACATACAAAATGCTATTTTCAAATATTTAAACTGTCATATTCATGTTTTTGTCGTGTATAATAGCTAATGTTGGTGAAAGTAAGATAAAAATGCTGTTTTCAGCTTGCAAAAACATACAAAATGCTGTTTTTAACTATTTAAATTGTCATATTCATGTTACTGTTGTGTATAATAGCTAATGTTGGTGAAAGCAAGATAAAAATGCTGTTTTAAGCATGCAAAAGCAAACAAAACACCGTTTTCAAGTATTTAAACTGTCATATTCATGTACCGGTCGTGTGTAATGGCTTATGTTTGCAAACTCAAGATAAAATAGCCGTTTTCAGCTTGCAAAAACATACAAAACACCGTTTTAAAGTATTTAAACTGTCATATTCATGTTTCTGTCATGTATAATAGCTAATGTTGGTGAAAGCAAGATAAAAATGCTGTTTTAAGCCTGCAAAAGCATACAAAAAACCGTTTTCAAGTATTTAAACTGTCATATTCATGTAAATGTCGTGTGTAATGGCTTATGTTTGCAAAAGCAAGATAAAATAGCTGTTTTCAGCTTGCAAAAACATACAAAATGCTGTTTTTAAGTATTTAAACTGTCATATTCATGTTTCTGTCGTGTGTAATAGCTAATGTTGGTGAAAGCAAGATAAAATGCGGTTATATGCATGTAAAAGCATACAAAACAACGTTTTCAAGTATTTAAACTGTCATATTCATGTTTCTGTCATGTATAATAGCTAATGTTGGTAAACGCAAGATAAAAATGCTGTTTTAAGCATGCAAAAGCATACAAAACACCGTTTTCAAGTATTTAAACTGTAATATTCATGTATATGTCGTGTGTAATGGCTTATGTTTGCAAAATCAAGATAAAATAGCTGTTTTCAGCTTGCAAAAACATACAAAATGCTATTTTCAAGTATTTAAACTGTCATATTCATGTTTTTGTCGTGTATAATAGCTAATGTTGGTAAAAGTAAGATAAAAATGCTGTTTTCAGCTTGCAAAAACATACAAAATGCTGTTTTTAACTATTTAAATTGTCATATTCATGTTTCTGTTGTGTATAATAGCTAATGTTGGTGAAAGCAAGATAAAAATGCTGTTTTAAGCATGCAAAAGCATACAAAAAACCGTTTTCAAGTATTTAAACTGTCATATTCATGTATATGTCGTGTGTAATGGCTTATGTTTGCAAAATCAAGATAAAATAGCTGTTTTCAGCTTGCAAAAACATACAAAATGCTGTTTTTAAGTATTTAAACTGTCATATTTATGTTTCTGTCGTGTATAATAGCTAATGTTGTGAAAGCAAGATAAAAATGCTGTTTTAAGCTTGCAAAAGCATACAAAACACCATTTTCAAGTATTTAAACTGTCATATTCATGTATATGTCGTGTGTAATAGCTTATGTTTGAAAAATCAAGATAAAATGCTGTTTTAAGCATGCAAAAGCAAACAAAACACCGTTTTCAAGTATTTAAACTCTCATATTCATGTATATGTCGTGTGTAATGTCTTATGTTTGCAAAATCAAGATAAAATAGCTGTTTTCAGCTTGCAAAAACATACAAAATGCTGTTT
Source organism: Poecilus cupreus (assembly GCA_963942605.1). Classification (NCBI taxonomy): domain Eukaryota; kingdom Metazoa; phylum Arthropoda; class Insecta; order Coleoptera; family Carabidae; genus Poecilus; species Poecilus cupreus. Next base: position 14,477 of record CAWWDY010000890.1, on the reverse strand, counting down.
TCAAGTATTTAAACTGTCATATTCATGTTTCTGTCTTGTATAATAGCTAATGTTGGTGAACGCAATATAAAAATGCTGTTCTAAGAATGCAAAAGCATACAAAACACCGTTCTGTAGTATTTAAGCTGTCATATTCATGTTTCTGTCGTGTATAATAGCTAATGTTGGTAAAAGCAAGATATAAATGCTGTTATAAGCATGCAAAAGCATACAAAATGCTGTTTTCAAGTATTTTAACTGTCATATTCATGTTTCTGTCGTGTATAATAGCTAATGTTGGTGAAAGCAATATAAAAATGCTGTTCTAAGCATGCAAAAGCATACAAAACACAGTTCTGTAGTATTTAAACTGTCATATTCATGTATATGTCGTGTGTAATGGCTTATGTTTGCAAAATTAAGATAAAATAGCTGTTTTCAGCTTGCAAAAACATACAAAATGCTGTTTTCAAGTATTTAAACTGTCATATTCATGTTTCTGTCGTGTATAATAGCTAATGTTGGTGAAAGCAAGATAAAAATGCTGTTTTAAGCATGCAAAAGCATACAAAACACCGTTTTCAAGTATATATACTGTCATATTCATGTATATGTCGTGTGTAATGGCTTATGTTTGCAAACTCAAGATAAAATAGCTGTTTTCAGCTTGCAAAAACATGCAAAATGCTGTTTTCAAGTATATAAACTGTCATATTTATGTTTCTGTAGTGTATAATAGCTAATGTTGGTGAAAGCAAGATAAAAATGCTGTTTTAAGCATGCAAAAGCATACAAAACATCGTTTTCAAGTATTTAAACTGTCATATTCATGTGACTGCCGTGCATAATAGCTAATGTTGGTAAAAGCAAGATAAAAATGCTGTTTTAAGCATGCAAAAGCATACAAAACACCGTTTTCAAGTATTTAAACTGTCATTTTCATGTATATGTCGTGTGTAATGGCTTATGTTTGCAAAATCTAGATAAAATAGCTGTTTTTAGCTTGCAAAAACATACAAAATGCTGTTTTCAAATATTTTAACTATCATATTCATGTTTCTGTCGTGTATAATAGCTAATGTTGGTGAAAGCAAGATAAAAATGCTGTTTTAAGCATGCAAAAGCATACAAAACACAGTTTTCAAGTATTTAAACTGTCATATTCATGTATATGTCGTGTGAAATGCCTTATGTTTGCAAAATCAAAATAAAATAGCTGTTTTCAGCTTGCAAAAACATACAAAATGCTGTTTCCAAGTATTTAAACTGTCATATTCATGTATATGTCGTGTGTAATGCTTTATGTTTGCAAAATAAAGATAAAATAGCTGTTTTCAGCTTGCAAAAACATACAAAATGCTGTTTCCAAGTATTTAAACTGTCATATTCATGTTTCTGTCGTGTATAATAACAAATGTTGGTGTAAGAAAGATAAAAATGCTGTTTTAAGCTTGCAAAAGCATACAAAACACCGTTTTCAAGTATTTAAACTGTAATATTCATGTATATGTCGTGTGTAATGGCTTATGTTTGCAAAATGAAGATAAAATAGCTGTTTTCAGCTTGCAAAAACATACAAAATGCTGTTTTCAAGTATTTAAACTGTCATATTCATGTTTTTGTCGTGTATAATAGCTAATGTTGGTGAAAGTAAGATAAAAATGCTGTTTTCAGCTTGCAAAAACATACAAAATGCTGTTTTTAACTATTTAAATTGTCATATTCATGTTTCTGTTGTGTATAATAGCTAATGTTGGTGAAAGCAAGATAAAAATGCTGTTTTAAGCATGAAAAAGCATACAAAAAACCGTTTTCAAGTATTTAAACTGTCATATTCATGTATATGTCGTGTGTAATGGCTTATGTTTGCAAAATCAAGATAAAATAGCTGTTTTCAGCTTGCAAAAACATACAAAATGCTGTTTTTAAGTATTTAAACTGTCATATTCATGTTTCTGTCGTGTATAATAGCTAATGTTGTAAAAGCAAGATAAAAATGCTGTTTTAAGCTTGCAAAAGCATACAAAACACCATTTTCAAGTATTTAAACTGTCATATTCATGTATATGTCGTGTGTAATAGCTTATGTTTGAAAAATCAAGATAAAAATGCTGTTTTAAGCATGCAAAAGCAAACAAAACACCGTTTTCAAGTATTTAAACTCTCATATTCATGTATATGTCGTATGTAATGGCTTATGTTTGCAAAATCAAGATAAAATAGCTGTTTTCAGCTTGCAAAAACATACAAAATGCTGTTTTCAAGTATTTAAACTGTCATATTCATGTTTCTGTCTTGTATAATAGCTAATGTTGGTGAACGCAATATAAAAATGCTGTTCTAAGAATGCAAAAGCATACAAAACACCGTTCTGTAGTATTTAAACTGTCATATTCATGTTTCTGTCGTGTATAATAGCTAATGTTGGTAAAAGCAAGATATAAATGCTGTTATAAGCATGCAAAAGCATACAAAATGCTGTTTTCAAGTATTTTAACTGTCATATTCATGTTTCTGTCGTGTATAATAGCTAATGTTGGTGAAAGCAATATAAAAATGCTGTTCTAAGCATGCAAAAGCATACAAAACACAGTTCTGTAGTATTTAAACTGTCATATTCATGTATATGTCGTGAGTAATGGCTTATGTTTGCAAAATCAAGATAAAATAGCTGTTTTCAGCTTGCAAAAACATACAAAATGCTGTTTTCAAGTATTTAAACTGTCATATTCGTGTTTCTGTCGTGTATAATAGCTAATGTTGGTGAAAGCAAGATAAAAATGCTGTATTAGGCATGAAAAAGCATACAAAACACCGTTTTTAAGTATTTAAACTGTCATATTCACGTTTCTGTCGTGTATAATAGCTAATGTTGGTGAAAGCAAGATAAAAATGCTGTTTTAAGCATGCAAAAGCATAAAAAAAACCGTTTTCAAGTATTTAAACTGTCATATTCATATATATGTCGTGTGTAATAACTTATGTTTGCAAAATCAAGATAAAATAGCTGTTTTCAGCTTGCAAAAACATACAAAATGCTGTTTTTAAGTATTTAAACTGTCATATTCATGTTTCTGTCGTGTATAATAGCTAATGTTGGTGAAAGCAAGATAAAAATGCTGTTTTAAGCATGCAAAAGCATACAAAACACCGTTTTCAAGTATATATACTGTCATATTCATGTATATGTTGTGTGTAATGGCTTATATTTGCAAACTCAAGATAAAATAGCTGTTTTCAGCTTGCAAAAACATGCAAAATGCTGTTTTCAAGTATATAAACTGTCATATTTATGTTTCTGTAGTATATAATAGCTAATGTTGGTGAAAGCAAGATAAAAGTTCTGTTTTAAGCATGCAAAAGCATACAAAACACCGTTTTCAAGTATTTAAACTGTCATTTTCATGTATATGTCGTGTGTAATGGCTTATGTTTGCAAAATCTAGATAAAATAGCTGTTTTTAGCTTGCAAAAACATACAAAATGCTGTTTTCAAATATTTTAACTGTCATATTCATGTTTCTGTCGTGCATAATAGCTAATGTTGGTGAAAGCAAGATAAAAATGCTGTTTTAAGCATGCAAAAGCATACAAAACACCGTTTTCAAGTATTTAAACTGTCATATTCATGTATATGTCGTGTGAAATGCCTTATGTTTGCAAAATCAAAATAAAATAGCTGTTTTCAGCTTGCAAAAACATACAAAATGCTGTTTCCAAGTATTTAAACTGTCATATTCATGTATATGTCGTGTGTAATGCTTTTTGTTTGCAAAATAAAGATAAAATAGCTGTTTTCAGCTTGCAAAAACATACAAAATGCTGTTTTCAAGTATTTAAACTGTCATATTTATGTTTCTGTCGTGTATAATAACAAATGTTGGTGTAAGAAAGATAAAAATGCTGTTTTAAGCATGCAAAAGCATACAAAACACCGTTTTCAAGTATTTAAACTGTAATATTCATGTATATGTCGTGTGTAATGGCTTATGTTTGCAAAATCAAGATAAAATAGCTGTTTTAAGCTTGCAAAAACATACAAAATGCTGTTTTCAAGTATTTAAACTGTCATATTCATGTTTTAGTCGTGTTTAATAGCTAATGTTGGTGAAAGTAAGATAAAAATGCTGTTTTCAGCTTGCAAAAACATACAAAATGCTGTTTTTAACTATTTAAATTGTCATATTCATGTTTCTGTCGTGTATAATAGCTAATGTTGGTGAAAGCAAGATAAAAATGCTGTTTTAAGCATGCAAAAGCATACAAAAAACCGTTATCAAGTATTTAAACTGTCATATTCATGTATATGTCGTGTGTAATGGCTTATGTTTGCAAAATCAAGATAAAATAGCTGTTTTCAGCTTGCAAAAACATACAAAATGCTGTTTTTAAGTATTTAAACTGTCATATTCATGTTTCTGTCGTGTATAATAGCTAATGTTGTGAAAGCAAGATAAAAATGCTGTTTTAAGCTTGCAAAAGCATACAAAACACCGTTTTCAAGTATTTAAACTGTCATATTCATGTATATGTCGTGTGTAATAGCTTATGTTTGAAAAATCAAGATGAAATAGCTGTTTTCAGCTTGCAAAAATATACAAAATGCTGTTTTCAAGTATATAAACTGTCATATTCATGTTTTTGTCGTGTATAATAGCTAATGTTGGTGAAAGCAAGATAAAAATTCTGTTATAAGCATGCAAAAGCATACTAAACAACGTTTTCAAGTATTTAAACTGTCATATTTATGTTTCTGTCGTGTATAATAGCTAATGTTTTTTAAAAATCAAGATAAAAATGCTGTTTTAAGCATGCAAAAGCAAACAAAACACCGTTTTCAAGTATTTAAACTCTCATATTCATGTATATGTCGTGTGTAATGGCTTATGTTTGCAAAATCAAGATAAAATAGATGTTTTCAGCTTGCAAAAACATACAAAATGCTGTTTTCAAGTATTTAAACTGTCATATTCATGTTTCTGTCTTGTATAATAGCTAATTTTGGTGAACGCAATATAAAAATGCTGTTCTAAGAATGCAAAAGCATACAAAACACCGTTCTGTAGTATTTAAACTGTCATATTCATGTTTCTGTCGTGTATAATAGCTATTTTTGGTAAAAGCAAGATATAAATGCTGCTATAAGCATGCAAAAGCATACAAAATGTTGTTTTCAAGTATTTTAACTGTCATATTCATGTTTCTGTCGTGTATAATAGCTAATGTTGGTGAAATCAATATAAAAATGCTGTTCTAAGCATGCAAAAGCATACAAAACACAGTTCTGTAGTATTTAAACTGTCATATTCATGTATATGTCGTGTGTAATGGCTTATGTTTGCAAAATCAAGATAAAATAGCTGTTTTCAGCTTGCAAAAACATACAAAATGCTGTTTTCAAGTATTTAAACTGTCATATTCATGTTTCTGTCGTGTATAATAGCTAATGTTGGTGAAAGCAAGATAAAAATGCTGTATTAGGCATAAAAAAGCATACAAAACACCGTTTTCAAGTATTTAAACTGTCATATTCACGTTTCTGTCGTGTATAATAGCTAATGTTGGTGAAAGTAAGATAAAAATGCTGTTTTAAGCATGCAAAAGCATAAAAAAAACCGTTTTCAAGTATTTAAACTGTCATATTCATATATATGTCGTGTGTAATAACTTATGTTTGCAAAATCAAGATAAAATAGCTGTTTTCTGCTTGCAAAAACATACAAAATGCTGTTTTTAAGTATTGAAACTGTCATATTCATGTTTCTGTCGTGTATAATAGCTAATGTTGGTGAAAGCAAGATAAAAATGCTGTTTAAGCATGCAAAAGCATACAAAACACCGTTTTAAAGTATATATACTGTCATATTCATGTATATGTCGTGTGTAATGGCTTATGTTTGCAAACTCAAGATAAAATAGCTTGCAAAAACATACAAAATGCTGTTTCCAAGTATTTAAACTGTCATATTCATGTTTCTGTCGTGTATAATAACAAATGTTGGTGAAAGAAAGATAAAAATGCTGTTTTAAGCATGCAAAAGCATACAAAACACCGTTTTCAAGTATTTAAACTGTAATATTCATGTATATGTCGTGTGTAATGGCTTATGTTTGCAATTCAAGATAAAATAGCTGTTTTCAGCTTGCAAAAACATACAAAATGCTGTTTTCAAGTATTTAAACTGTCATATTCATGTTTTTGTCGTGTATAATAGCTAATGTTGGTGAAAGTAAGATAAAAATGCTGTTTTCAGCTTGCAAAAACATACAAAATGCTGTTTTTAACTATTTAAATTGTCATATTCATGTTTCTGTCGTGTATAATAGCTAATGTTGGTGAAAGCAAGATAAAAATGCTGTTTTAAGCATGCAAAAGCATACAAAAAACCGTTTTCAAGTATTTAAACTGTCATATTCATGTATATGTCGTGTGTAATGGCTTATGTTTGCAAAATCAAGATAAAATAGCTGTTTTCAGCTTGCAAAAACATACAAAATGCTGTTTCCAAGTATTTAAACTGTCATATTTATGTTTCTGTCGTGTATAATAACAAATGTTGGTGTAAGAAAGATAAAAATGCTGTTTTAAGCATGCAAAAGCATACAAAACACCGTTTTCAAGTATTTAAACTGTAATATTCATGTATATGTCGTGTGTAATGGCTTATGTTTGCAAAATCAAGATAAAATAGCTGTTTTAAGCTTGCAAAAACATACAAAATGCTGTTTTCAAGTATTTAAACTGTCATATTCATGTTTTTGTCGTGTTTAATAGCTAATGTTGGTGAAAGTAAGATAAAAATGCTGTTTTCAGCTTGCAAAAACATACAAAATGCTGTTTTTAACTATTTAAATTGTCATATTCATGTTTCTGTCGTGTATAATAGCTAATGTTGGTGAAAGCAAGATAAAATGCTGTTCTAAGAATGCAAAAGCATACAAAACACCGTTCTGTAGTATTTAAACTGTCATATTCATGTTTCTGTCGTGTATAATAGCTAATGTTGGTAAAAGCAAGATATAAATGCTGTTATAAGCATGCAAAAGCATACAAAATGCTGTTTTCAAGTATTTTAACTGTCATATTCATGTTTCTGTCGTGTATAATAGCTAATGTTGGTGAAAGCAATATAAAAATGCTGTTCTAAGCATGCAAAAGCATACAAAACACAGTTCTGTAGTATTTAAACTGTCATATTCATGTATATGTCGTGAGTAATGGCTTATGTTTGCAAAATCAGATAAAATAGCTGTTTTCAGCTTGCAAAAACATACAAAATGCTGTTTTCAAGTATTTAAACTGTCATATTCGTGTTTCTGTCGTGTATAATAGCTAATGTTGGTGAAAGCAAGATAAAAATGCTGTATTAGGCATGAAAAAGCATACAAAACACCGTTTTTAAGTATTTAAACTGTCATATTCACGTTTCTGTCGTGTATAATAGCTAATGTTGGTGAAAGCAAGATAAAAATGCTGTTTTAAGCATGCAAAAGCATAAAAAAAACCGTTTTCAAGTATTTAAACTGTCATATTCATATATATGTCGTGTGTAATAACTTATGTTTGCAAAATCAAGATAAAATAGCTGTTTTCAGCTTGCAAAAACATACAAAATGCTGTTTTTAAGTATTTAAACTGTCATATTCATGTTTCTGTCGTGTATAATAGCTAATGTTGGTGAAAGCAAGATAAAAATGCTGTTTTAAGCATGCAAAAGCATACAAAACACCGTTTTCAAGTATATATACTGTCATATTCATGTATATGTTGTGTGTAATGGCTTATATTTGCAAACTCAAGATAAAATAGCTGTTTTCAGCTTGCAAAAACATGCAAAATGCTGTTTTCAAGTATATAAACTGTCATATTTATGTTTCTGTAGTATATAATAGCTAATGTTGGTGAAAGCAAGATAAAAGTTCTGTTTTAAGCATGCAAAAGCATACAAAACACCGTTTTCAAGTATTTAAACTGTCATTTTTATGTATATGTCGTGTGTAATGGCTTATGTTTGCAAAATCTAGATAAAATAGCTGTTTTTAGCTTGCAAAAACATACAAAATGCTGTTTTCAAATATTTTAACTGTCATATTCATGTTTCTGTCGTGCATAATAGCTAATGTTGGTGAAAGCAAGATAAAAATGCTGTTTTAAGCATGCAAAAGCATACAAAACACCGTTTTCAAGTATTTAAACTGTCATATTCATGTATATGTCGTGTGAAATGCCTTATGTTTGCAAAATCAAAATAAAATAGCTGTTTTCAGCTTGCAAAAACATACAAAATGCTGTTTCCAAGTATTTAAACTGTCATATTCATGTATATGTCGTGTGTAATGCTTTTTGTTTGCAAAATAAAGATAAAATAGCTGTTTTCAGCTTGCAAAAACATACAAAATGCTGTTTCCAAGTATTTAAACTGTCATATTTATGTTTCTGTCGTGTATAATAACAAATGTTGGTGTAAGAAAGATAAAAATGCTGTTTTAAGCATGCAAAAGCATACAAAACACCGTTTTCAAGTATTTAAACTGTAATATTCATGTATATGTCGTGTGTAATGGCTTATGTTTGCAAAATCAAGATAAAATAGCTGTTTTAAGCTTGCAAAAACATACAAAATGCTGTTTTCAAGTATTTAAACTGTCATATTCATGTTTTTGTCGTGTTTAATAGCTAATGTTGGTGAAAGTAAGATAAAAATGCTGTTTTCAGCTTGCAAAAACATACAAAATGCTGTTTTTAACTATTTAAATTGTCATATTCATGTTTCTGTCGTGTATAATAGCTAATGTTGGTGAAAGCAAGATAAAAATGCTGTTCTAAGAATGCAAAAGCATACAAAACACCGTTCTGTAGTATTTAAACTGTCATATTCATGTTTCTGTCGTGTATAATAGCTAATGTTGGTAAAAGCAAGATATAAATGCTGTTATAAGCATGCAAAAGCATACAAAATGCTGTTTTCAAGTATTTTAACTGTCATATTCATGTTTCTGTCGTGTATAATAGCTAATGTTGGTGAAAGCAATATAAAAATGCTGTTCTAAGCATGCAAAAGCATACAAAACACAGTTCTGTAGTATTTAAACTGTCATATTCATGTATATGTCGTGAGTAATGGCTTATGTTTGCAAAATCAAGATAAAATAGCTGTTTTCAGCTTGCAAAAACATACAAAATGCTGTTTTCAAGTATTTAAACTGTCATATTCGTGTTTCTGTCGTGTATAATAGCTAATGTTGGTGAAAAGCAAGATAAAAATGCTGTATTAGGCATGAAAAAGCATACAAAACACCGTTTTTAAGTATTTAAACTGTCATATTCACGTTTCTGTCGTGTATAATAGCTAATGTTGGTGAAAGCAAGATAAAAATGCTGTTTTAAGCATGCAAAAGCATAAAAAAAACCGTTTTCAAGTATTTAAACTGTCATATTCATATATATGTCGTGTGTAATAACTTATGTTTGCAAAATCAAGATAAAATAGCTGTTTTCAGCTTGCAAAAACATACAAAATGCTGTTTTTAAGTATTTAAACTGTCATATTCATGTTTCTGTCGTGTATAATAGCTAATGTTGGTGAAAGCAAGATAAAAATGCTGTTTTAAGCATGCAAAAGCATACAAAACACCGTTTTCAAGTATATATACTGTCATATTCATGTATATGTTGTGTGTAATGGCTTATATTTGCAAACTCAAGATAAAATAGCTGTTTTCAGCTTGCAAAAACATGCAAAATGCTGTTTTCAAGTATATAAACTGTCATATTTATGTTTCTGTAGTATATAATAGCTAATGTTGGTGAAAGCAAGATAAAAGTTCTGTTTTAAGCATGCAAAAGCATACAAAACACCGTTTTCAGTATTTAAACTGTCATTTTTATGTATATGTCGTGTGTAATGGCTTATGTTTGCAAAATCTAGATAAAATAGCTGTTTTTAGCTTGCAAAAACATACAAAATGCTGTTTTCAAATATTTTAACTGTCATATTCATGTTTCTGTCGTGCATAATAGCTAATGTTGGTGAAAGCAAGATAAAAATGCTGTTTTAAGCATGCAAAAGCATACAAAACACCGTTTTCAAGTATTTAAACTGTCATATTCATGTATATGTCGTGTGAAATGCCTTATGTTTGCAAAATCAAAATAAAATAGCTGTTTTCAGCTTGCAAAAACATACAAAATGCTGTTTCCAAGTATTTAAACTGTCATATTCATGTATATGTCGTGTGTAATGCTTTTTGTTTGCAAATAAAGATAAAATAGCTGTTTTCAGCTTGCAAAAACATACAAAATGCTGTTTCCAAGTATTTAAACTGTCATATTTATGTTTCTGTCGTGTATAATAACAAATGTTGGTGTAAGAAAGATAAAAATGCTGTTTTAAGCATGCAAAAGCATACAAAACACCGTTTTCAAGTATTTAAACTGTAATATTCATGTATATGTCGTGTGTAATGGCTTATGTTTGCAAAATCAAGATAAAATAGCTGTTTTAAGCTTGCAAAAACATACAAAATGCTGTTTTCAAGTATTTAAACTGTCATATTCATGTTTTAGTCGTGTTTAATAGCTAATGTTGGTGAAAGTAAGATAAAAATGCTGTTTTCAGCTTGCAAAAACATACAAAATGCTGTTTTTAACTATTTAAATTGTCATATTCATGTTTCTGTCGTGTATAATAGCTAATGTTGGTGAAAGCAAGATAAAAATGCTGTTCTAAGAATGCAAAAGCATACAAAACACCGTTCTGTAGTATTTAAACTGTCATATTCATGTTTCTGTCGTGTATAATAGCTAATGTTGGTAAAAGCAAGATATAAATGCTGTTATAAGCATGCAAAAGCATACAAAATGCTGTTTTCAAGTATTTTAACTGTCATATTCATGTTTCTGTCGTGTATAATAGCTAATGTTGGTGAAAGCAATATAAAAATGCTGTTCTAAGCATGCAAAAGCATACAAAACACAGTTCTGTAGTATTTAAACTGTCATATTCATGTATATGTCGTGAGTAATGGCTTATGTTTGCAAAATCAAGATAAAATAGCTGTTTTCAGCTTGCAAAAACATACAAAATGCTGTTTTCAAGTATTTAAACTGTCATATTCGTGTTTCTGTCGTGTATAATAGCTAATGTTGGTGAAAGCAAGATAAAAATGCTGTATTAGGCATGAAAAAGCATACAAAACACCGTTTTTAAGTATTTAAACTGTCATATTCACGTTTCTGTCGTGTATAATAGCTAATGTTGGTGAAGCAAGATAAAAATGCTGTTTTAAGCATGCAAAAGCATAAAAAAAACCGTTTTTCAAGTATTTAAACTGTCATATTCATATATATGTCGTGTGTAATAACTTACGTTTGCAAAATCAAGATAAAATAGCTGTTTTCAGCTTGCAAAAACATACAAAATGCTGTTTTTAAGTATTTAAACTGTCATATTCATGTTTCTGTCGTGTATAATAGCTAATGTTGGTGAAAGCAAGATAAAAATGCTGTTTTAAGCATGCAAAAGCATACAAAACACCGTTTTCAAGTATATATACTGTCATATTCATGTATATGTTGTGTGTAATGGCTTATATTTGCAAACTCAAGATAAAATAGCTGTTTTCAGCTTGCAAAAACATGCAAAATGCTGTTTTCAAGTATATAAACTGTCATATTTATGTTTCTGTAGTATATAATAGCTAATGTTGGTGAAAGCAAGATAAAAGTTCTGTTTTAAGCATGCAAAAGCATACAAAACACCGTTTTCAAGTATTTAAACTGTCATTTTCATGTATATGTCGTGTGTAATGGCTTATGTTTGCAAAATCTAGATAAAATAGCTGTTTTTAGCTTGCAAAAACATACAAAATGCTGTTTTCAAATATTTTAACTGTCATATTCATGTTTCTGTCGTGCATAATAGCTAATGTTGGTGAAAGCAAGATAAAAATGCTGTTTTAAGCATGCAAAAGCATACAAAACACCGTTTTCAAGTATTTAAACTGTCATATTCATGTATATGTCGTGTGAAATGCCTTATGTTTGCAAAATCAAAATAAAATAGCTGTTTTCAGCTTGCAAAAACATACAAAATGCTGTTTCCAAGTATTTAAACTGTCATATTCATGTATATGTCGTGTGTAATGCTTTTTGTTTGCAAAATAAAGATAAAATAGCTGTTTTCAGCTTGCAAAAACATACAAAATGCTGTTTCCAAGTATTTAAACTGTCATATTTATGTTTCTGTCGTGTATAATAACAAATGTTGGTGTAAGAAAGATAAAAATGCTGTTTTAAGCATGCAAAAGCATACAAAACACCGTTTTCAAGTATTTAAACTGTAATATTCATGTATATGTCGTGTGTAATGGCTTATGTTTGCAAAATCAAGATAAAATAGCTGTTTTAAGCTTGCAAAAACATACAAAATGCTGTTTTCAAGTATTTAAACTGTCATATTCATGTTTTAGTCGTGTTTAATAGCTAATGTTGGTGAAAGTAAGATAAAAATGCTGTTTTCAGCTTGCAAAAACATACAAAATGCTGTTTTTAACTATTTTAAATTGTCATATTCATGTTTCTGTCGTGTATAATAGCTAATGTTGGTGAAAGCAAGATAAAAATGCTGTTCTAAGAATGCAAAAGCATACAAAACACCGTTCTGTAGTATTTAAACTGTCATATTCATGTTTCTGTCGTGTATAATAGCTAATGTTGGTAAAAGCAAGATATAAATGCTGTTATAAGCATGCAAAAGCATACAAAATGCTGTTTTCAAGTATTTTAACTGTCATATTCATGTTTCTGTCGTGTATAATAGCTAATGTTGGTGAAAGCAATATAAAAATGCTGTTCTAAGCATGCAAAAGCATACAAAACACAGTTCTGTAGTATTTAAACTGTCATATTCATGTATATGTCGTGAGTAATGGCTTATGTTTGCAAAATCAAGATAAAATAGCTGTTTTCAGCTTGCAAAAACATACAAAATGCTGTTTTCAAGTATTTAAACTGTCATATTCGTGTTTCTGTCGTGTATAATAGCTAATGTTGGTGAAAGCAAGATAAAAATGCTGTATTAGGCATGAAAAAGCATACAAAACACCGTTTTTAAGTATTTAAACTGTCATATTCACGTTTCTGTCGTGTATAATAGCTAATGTTGGTGAAAGCAAGATAAAAATGCTGTTTTAAGCATGCAAAAGCATAAAAAAAACCGTTTTCAAGTATTTAAACTGTCATATTCATATATATGTCGTGTGTAATAACTTATGTTTGCAAAATCAAGATAAAATAGCTGTTTTCAGCTTGCAAAAACATACAAAATGCTGTTTTTAAGTATTTAAACTGTCATATTCATGTTTCTGTCGTGTTTAATAGCTAATGTTGGTGAAAGCAAGATAAAAATGCTGTTTTAAGCATGCAAAAGCATACAAAACACCGTTTTCAAGTATATATACTGTCATATTCATGTATATGTTGTGTGTAATGGCTTATATTTGCAAACTCAAGATAAAATAGCTGTTTTCAGCTTGCAAAAACATGCAAAATGCTGTTTTCAAGTATATAAACTGTCATATTTATGTTTCTGTAGTATATAATAGCTAATGTTGGTGAAAGCAAGATAAAAGTTCTGTTTTAAGCATGCAAAAGCATACAAAACACCGTTTTCAAGTATTTAAACTGTCATTTTCATGTATATGTCGTGTGTAATGGCTTATGTTTGCAAAATCTAGATAAAATAGCTGTTTTTAGCTTGCAAAAACATACAAAATGCTGTTTTCAAATATTTTAACTGTCATATTCATGTTTCTGTCGTGCATAATAGCTAATGTTGGTGAAAGCAAGATAAAAATGCTGTTTTAAGCATGCAAAAGCATACAAAACACCGTTTTCAAGTATTTAAACTGTCATATTCATGTATATGTCGTGTGAAATGCCTTATGTTTGCAAAATCAAAATAAAATAGCTGTTTTCAGCTTGCAAAAACATACAAAATGCTGTTTCCAAGTATTTAAACTGTCATATTCATGTATATGTCGTGTGTAATGCTTTTTGTTTGCAAAATAAAGATAAAATAGCTGTTTTCAGCTTGCAAAAACATACAAAATGCTGTTTCCAAGTATTTAAACTGTCATATTTATGTTTCTGTCGTGTATAATAACAAATGTTGGTGTAAGAAAGATAAAAATGCTGTTTTAAGCATGCAAAAGCATACAAAACACCGTTTTCAAGTATTTAAACTGTAATATTCATGTATATGTCGTGTGTAATGGCTTATGTTTGCAAAATCAAGATAAAATAGCTGTTTTAAGCTTGCAAAACATACAAAATGCTGTTTTCAAGTATTTAAACTGTCATATTCATGTTTTAGTCGTGTTTAATAGCTAATGTTGGTGAAAGTAAGATAAAAATGCTGTTTTCAGCTTGCAAAAACATACAAAATGCTGTTTTTAACTATTTAAATTGTCATATTCATGTTTCTGTCGTGTATAAT